>JAIXHY010000037.1:405929-577762 GCA_020449905.1 Globodera pallida | reverse complement strand
TTCAATAAATATAATGTTACTGAAAAATTTTTTGAAGACACGAGATTTTAATTAATGCAAAACAACTGTTACTGTTACTGAGTAGTAATCCTTTATAATTAATATTAATTATTTTAAACAAAAAGTTTATAATATTATTTTCAACTTAAAAAAATTAAATTATCATGCAATGCAATTTTAAAAAATTAATTAATCTACATTATATGAATTATAATGTCCTGGGAGTAAAACTATCGTCAAAGAAGCTATTACTTTAAAGAATAAATGTAGATAAATGGGCAAACATATGTACATGTGCAAAATTGATTAATTTTTTGTAAACATAATATTTTTCAAAGTCTCCAACGTGACCGATGTATCGGTCTTTTTAATTAAGTTTGATTTTTGATTATTATTATTAATCAAGTTATTTTTATAAAAATTATGTAATTTTGCATGTCCCAACAAGTCTTTTGTAAAAAAAATATAATATAAATATATTTTATTCAAATTAAAATCATAAAGTAATTAACAAAATTATCTTATTATATTAATTTAAATTAATTTTATTTGATATTAATTATTTATAATAAATTACTTTCAAAAGTTTTTTGTTGGTTATCGCAGCCTTGCCGCCCATCATTTCTTTTCGCCTTCAGTTGCGTGCCCATGTGTACAACCCCTCACTTTATTTTAATTACCTAATAGGTAGATAGTTGCAAATAGGTAATTTTCCATTGTATTCTATTAATTTTTGGATATTTGATTTAATTAAAGCTAGATTGATGGATCACGAATAATATTATTTTGAAAATCACATGGAATCCCGGCTTTCTGTTTGAGCTTTGGCCGTACATTATTTTTTAGCGCTACGGAAGTGATGGAATAACTTTATTTAATTTACTTTTATTAAATAAAATTTATTATTATATTTGAAAAAATGTGATATCTCAATAAGAATAATTTATTGTTTATCAATCTGATACTTATTTGCAGTTTTGGCGAGTTATGCACAAAAATTGATCAAAAATTTCGTCGATTATTTCCATAAGTGTATTTCTTTTTATATAAAATTTACAGGTTTTTCTTGATACCGACAGCTGAAGGTTGGAGATCTTTCTCTAAGTATTTGTCGCTTCCACAGCCGATAAATTACCTTTGTTGATTAAACATGTTGAAAATATTAGAACTATTGTTAAGAATAAAGTACTTAAAATGTATAATTTTGTTAAATAATTTTTATTATATAAACTTATAGTACATTTTTAAAAATTTGGAGCATTAAAGCTTTAATTAGGTGTTATGTTTTAATTAGGGTTATTATTAGTAAAATAAATGGACTACCACGGAAATGTAAAATTCGATAGCCATTGTTTTTGACAAATTGATATAGAATCAACATTTATTTATTTTAATTTAAATTTAATATATTATAAAATAAAATGCCTTTTATTATCTTTTTCATAGTTTTGTATGATTTAATTGACTCGCGCACAGTTGCTTATAATTTATAATGCATTTATTTTAATGCCTTTTCAGATTACAACCATAATTAATTTATCCATTCTTATGCTTAACAAATATAAATTGAAAATCTGAATGTAAAAAACGTAATTTGAGCATTGAGCGCAATTTTCAAACAAGTATAAGTAATTCAACATTTACCATAAAATTGAAACTTTTAAATAATAATACGGTTCTGAAGAAAATTTTAAAAGGTTACGCTAATCAAAATCTGATACAGTTTTCAAATGTTGATCATTTTAACAACTTAATAAAATATTTAGCTAAATTATGACTAGGTATATATGCATTGGCAAATATGCCAGTTGTATTTTGTTTGATGATTTGCGACACGGCAACAAAAACCACTAGTGTAGTGGCGTCGTATGTTCAATTTTTTTTATAAAAAATAGAAATATGCGCTGCAATTCTATTCAATGGTTACCTAACAATAAAAAAAATTCAAACACAAAATAAAATAACCAGACATACTTTCTAAAAAAACATAATTAATGATTAAAAATAATAATAAGTCGTTAGTAATATACTTTTACTTAAGGTAAAATATGCAAATTAAATAAAAACCCAAAAAGAACAAGTTGTGTAAAATTATGAAATAAAAATTAGTAACAGTAGTTACAGCCCTCCATTTGTCCGGATTACGGTAGCCAGCCCATACCTATAGGGGGTGTGGCTGCCAATTGAGCGCCAGCCAGCCAAGTGAGCGCCGGCCATCTGAGGCCCAGCCAAGTGAGTCCCAGAGCCCAAACCTATTGGCAGGGTCACTGCGCGACTTTTTCAGAATTTTTCCAGAATTTCAAAATTTTTTTTGAAATTTGAAATCTTAAGACGTTGGCCATCTTGCGCACCTGCGCGACTTTATGCAAATTTTTACTGCGCGACTTTATTTAATATATATTATTTTATTTCTTCAATTTTTTATTTTTTTTCACTGCGCGAGTTTTTCGCGCACCCTGCGCGACTTTTTTCGAAATTTAAATTTTAAAATTTCACTTGCGAGCCTGCGCGACTTTTTTGCCTTTGCCAAAATATTTTTAATCCGAAAAATTCATTTGCTGCTGCAAGGATCCGAACCCCCGCTGCCACTGCGAGAGAGACGAGAGCACTAGCCACTTGGCCATGGTTGTATTGAAAGCAATAGCCACTAATTGTCCCTATATAGTAAAAAATGACGCCAGTAGTATCTGACGGTGATCTGCAGCCAACAGCCAAGTTCAATCCCCTGCGCGAGCAGATATTATTTCTTTAATTTTTAAATTAATTATTTAAATATATTTAATAAATTCATAAATTCAAATATTTACAAAAATAAAAAAAATATTTTAAGATCGAAATTTTCTTAAAATAGAAAAATCGTAAAGTAAAAATAACAAATATTTTTTAAATTAATAAAATAAAGATTTAAATTATTTTATAAATTTATAAAATTCAAAAAATTCTTTACAAATATAAAAATATATTTATAGATTATTTTTAAAATAACTCTTTAATAGAGAAATCGTAGAGTAAAAAATAACAAAATTGTAAATATAAAATAAATTGGCTTGGAGTGAAATTTGATACCATTAGTGTTCCCTCTGTTTATTTTTCATCCAATATTTTCTCAATAAAAGGCAAATTGGTTCAAAAACGTAAAGTAAAATAAAAAAGCTTTCTCATTGAAATTTCAATTAAATTTTTATAATAAAAACAAGTTTAAAAATTTTAAAGGGGAATTATTAAAAGTTTTAAAAAATAAATAAATAATAATTTAAATTTTATTATTTAAAAAAGGAAAAGTTGATAAAAGAGAAAAGAGCTGCAAATAAAATAAAGCCGAGCTACCAAATATTAAAGTTGGCCGATCAAACGCTGTAGAGTCTTTATCAAAATCCGGGCTTAATAACCAACAGGCAATTGCCTAAAGATCACCAACAAAGCGAGTGTACAAAAAATCTGGACGAATCAGAGCGCCCTTAGCCAAATCGCAAGCAAGCAGCGATTATTACTCAGCTTCAAGTGTTAGGAAAATCTGGGGCTTTTAATTAAGCTTTAGGGTAAATTACCATCAGGTCCGCTTAACAGGTGATCGATCAATTGAGCGGCAGGCCCAAACCAACTAAAATCTGGCTGCCAAACATAGTCTGTAGGGCAAGCCCTTAAAGGGCAAAAACGCTGTCATCTTTTGGTAGCGAGCAAAATCTCGCAGTATTAGAAGCAGAATCTGGCGGCGATTACGGCGGCTTAAAAGTTTATAAAAATTAGAAATTATAAAAACAAAATAAAATTTATAACATTAATATTTAAAAAAAAAGGAGAAAAAAGGTAAAAATAAAATCAACCAGCGTCTAACAAATATTAAACTTGGCCGTTCAAACGCGGCAGAATCTTTTTTAAAATTAAATTTAATAAGCAATCAACTAAAGACACGCAAATAAAGCGAGTGGACAGGAAATCTGTACCAATCAGCGGCCCTTAACCATATAGCGACCAATCAGCGATTATTCGAGTGGCAAGCAAATCGGCTTACAGTCAATAAGCTTTAGGGCAAATCCAGCATTAGGCAGTCCTTACAGCTAATTAATTGAACGGCACCCGACTCCTAAAGTAGCCCGAAACTGGCTGCCAAAATTAGTCCGTAGGGCAAAGCCACTAAAAGTAAAAACCCTGCCATCTTTTGGCTGAGAGGCAAATTTAACTGGCAAGAGACGGGTCAGCGAAAGCAGAATTTGGCGGCCCTTATCCACTGCAGCCTGCAGGGCAAATCGGACCCGCAGCCAGTACGGCTTAACACGTTTACCAAACCTCTATCTGACCTTACATTAAATTTCAACAAATATTCTTCCAGCAATCGATTGTAAACAGATAACTTCGGTTTAGAGCTGGCAACTAACAAAACTGCCAGAGGGCAACGGGACCAAATTCGCTAGCACCCTAAAGCTGGCTGCAAAATAACCCTCAATTATTTCAAAGTTTAAGGCCAATCGATATCCCGCCAACAAACGATTGTAAACAGATAAATTTGGATTAGAGCTAACAACTAACAAAACTGGCAGAGGACAACGGTACCAAATTCGCTAGTACCCTAAAGTTGGCTGCAAAATAACCCTCAATTATTTCAAAGTTTAAGTTCATCAATATCCCGCCAACAAACGATTGTAAACAGATAAATTCGGTTTAGATCTGGCAAACAATAAAACTGCGAGAGGGAAACGGAGCCCAAGTTCGCCAGCACCTCAAATTCGGCTGCAAAGTTAACGCAAAGCTCTAAAAAAGTTTAAATTTAATCAATATCCCGCTAATAAACGATTCAAACTAAACTCGGGGTAGATCTGGCAGTTAACACAACTGTCAGAGGACAACAGATCCAAATTCGCTAGCACCCAAAAGTCGGCTGCAAAATTAACCCTCAATTATTTAAAAGTTTAAGTTCAATCAATATCCCGCAAACAAACGATTCAAACTGAATTCGGCTATTAGCGGACATCCAACCAAACTGTTAAGCAATTGAGCGGGGTCCAAATTATTCAAATTTGGCACAAAATAAAGGCAGAATTATCAAAAAGTTTAAATTCAATCAATACTCCGCCAACAAATAACTGCAAACAAACTAAATTCGGTTAACATCTGGCAGCCTGAGAAAATATCAAGTAATTTAGCGGGGAGGCCTTTTGTCTAATCTAAACGGGTAACCAATTGAAGAGGAGTCAAATTTACTAGCAGCTAAAATCCGGGCGCCAATGTCAAAGGAGAATTATTGAAAAGTCAAATTCAGGCAATATTCGGCAAGAGATTGCAAACAAGCTGAGCTCGGTACGCAAATCACACAAACATTATTGTTAAACTATTTTTATAGAATTATTTTAGTTCACACAAAAAAAATACAAAAATTTAAAAATCACAAAATAATATTTGGAAAAACTTTTTAAAGATTTTTGGCAAAAAAAACTTTATAAATTTTAATTTTGTTTAAATTTTTCTCAATACCCTCTCTTGCAATCGCTCTCTCCTTTACTTGTTCTTTCTTTCTCGCCCCCTCTTACTTCTCTCTCTCTCTCTTTCTATCCTCTCACCCTTTACTTCTCTGTCTCTCCCCCTAGCTTCTTTCTCTTCCTCCTTTTTACTTTCTCTTTTCTTTCCCTCTTTTTCTATCTCTCCCTTTACTTTTCTCTTTCTCTCCCTCTGTTAAGGAGGGCAAAACTGCCTGTTGGTATATCAGTCGACAATCAATTGGGCGAGGGCTCAAATTGGCGGTGATAACATCAAACGGGAATTGTTGTAAAATTAAAGATCAATCAATCCGCAAATTAAACGGTTGCAAACAAATCTGAATAGGGAAAAGATCTGGCAGGCAATCATTTATGCCGTAGGGCAGCGCAAAATTCAATCAAATCCCCCCAACAGACAATTGGAAGCAAACTGCAGTCGGGGGTTACCTAAATTCAGAGGCAATCAATTCAAGCACACCCCCATATCAAATAACACCCTAAAGCTGGATCTAAGCCGCAAATCATTGGGGGGTCCTATCAACCAAATTATTTAAAAATTCAAATTTAATCAATAGCCCTCCAACAATTGCAAAGAAACTGAATTCGGTTAAGATCTAGCAGCCAGCAAATTATCAAGCGATTTAGCGGAGAGGCAAATTCACTAGCACCCCAAATAGGGTACCCAACGTCCACTGAGGCCTAATCTAAGCTGAACCAATTGGAGAGGTACAAAATTCAGTAGCATCCAAATCTGGTTGGCAATGTTAAAGGAGAATTATTTCGCCGACAAACGATTGCAAACAGCTGAGCTCGGGTACGCAAATCACACAAACATTACTGTTGAACTATTTTAGTTTACACAAAAAAATACAAAAATTTAAAAACACAAAATAATATTTGAAAAAACTTAAGGATTTTTGACAAAAAATCATAAAAAATTTTTGATTACGTATAGAAGATTTGACTTTGTTTAAAATTTTTCTCAATTCCCTCTTTAGTATCACCCTATCCTTTATTTGTTCAAGCTTTCTTGCCACCTTACTTCCTCTCTCTATCCTCTCACCCCTTACTTCTCTTCTCTCTCTTTCTCACCCCCTTACTTCTCTGCTCACTCTTGTTCTCCACCTTTTCTCGCTATCTCTCTCTCTCTCTTTTTCTTTTTTTCTCTCTCTCTCTCTTTCTCTTTCTTTCTCCCCAATCTCTTCACCTCTAGAGGGCCTAAGCCGCCTGTAGGCCCATCTAAGCTGCCAATAAATTAGGCGAGAAGCAAATTGGCTAGCATTCAAAAGCTGGGAGGCAATATCAAAGGTTTAATCAATATCCGGCCAACAAAGAGCTGCAAACAAGCTGAATTGGGGCAAGATCTGGCAGTCAATCAATTCCGCCGTAGGGCAGCGAGTGTTAATAGGCCAAATTAGGCTGCCGCCAAGAGGGGCCTCAGCCTAAATCTAGCTGCAAATTAATTTAGCTTAAGACCCCCATAAGCTGCCAATCACTGGGGCGAAGGGGCCCAAATCCAAATTCAACAATATTTGGCAGCTAACAACACGCGCACGCAAACTGAAGTCGGATATTGGCTGGCAATTAATTTGGCTGGAGATCAGAAAGCGGATATGTGCCCCTATTAGGCCGACCCCAAAACCGCCTGTTGGCCCAACCTAAACTGCCTTAATGGGGCGGGGGCCCCAAACTTAGTCGCAGCCATCCTTAGGGTATCAATATCAAAGGAAAATAACTGAAAACTACAAATTCAACAGATATCTTGCACAAACTGGCTCCGGAAAAACCGGAGGCTAATTAATTTGCCGAAAGTGTAACTGGATAAGACCCCAAACTACGGATTCCTTGCCCCAAAAACGCGGTTGTTGCTAAATATATAAGCCAATTGAGTGGCCTCAAAGACGAAGCTGCCATCCATCTTCTCTGGTGGCGCGAGTCCGGCAAGAACCCCGGGCCATTTTAAAATAATCGGTTACTTAAATCACAAAAACATTATTATTTTAGTTAACACAAAAAAAATAATAATATTTAAAAACTTTTAGCGTTTAAAGATTTTTGGAACAAGTTTCATCTTTTTTAAACTTTTTGTAAGGAGTTTGGCCCAAATATAGGGGTCAAAATCTTTAAATCGTTATTTAGGCGCCATCAATCAATCAATCAACCATTGGATTTCTTAACACCTCGGATCTTCCTTCTCCCTTTCTCTTTTTCTTTCAGCCCTTTACTCTTTCTTCCTCTCGCCCTTACTTCTCTCTCTCTCTCTATACATTTTTTTCTCTCTCAGCCTTATTTTTCTCTATCTCTCTCGCTCCCCCACCTCTCTCACTCTCCCCTACTTGGGCCTATAATTCATCTGTTGGCCGCCTAATCTAAGCGGGCAATCAATTGGTGGAGGGGCAGGTTCCCTAGCAGCCAAAATCTTGCTGGCAATATTACAAGTTTGAAGGTTGAAAAATTCAAAGCCAGTCAATATCCGTCCAACAAACAAGGGGAAACAAATTTCCTCGAGGGTTACCCGAGTCTATCTGCAAGAAATTGAAAAGCTTCCGAAATCAAATATCAGCCAAAGGTTTACAGGCATTATCAAAGCAAAATTTAATAAAAATCAAATTTAAACAATATTTGCCAACTAACAAACAATTGAATAAACCGAGTCCGGTAATTGGCAGGTAATTAATTTGGCGGCGGCTGTAGAATAGAACAAAGCGGATAGGGCCTACAGGCAATTGGGCGTAGGATAAATTCACTAGCAGCGCAAATCTGGCATCAATATCAAAGGAAATTATTTAAAAAATCAAATTCAATGAACAAGGCACCATTCTCTGCAATCAATTCAATCCACCCTCGAATCAAAGAACAAGACAAAGCTGCCGGCTACTATCAAAGCAGAATTATTTCGATATTCCGCCAAGAAAACGGTTGAAAACAAACTCCGCTCGAGGGTTATCCAAATCTATCTGAAAGCAATTGAATTGCACCCGAAGCCATTCGCAGCCCAAGTTTGAAGGCATTAGCAAAGAAGATTATCTTCAAGATTAATTCAATTCAATCAATATCCGGTCAACAAACGATTGAAAACAAACCGAAGTCGGTTATTGATTGGCGGTTAATTCGGACAAAACGGGTGGGGCCAAATTAGGGTGAACTCGCAAAACCACCTGTTCGCCCTTGCTAGCTTTCACTCAATTGCGCAAGGGCCAAATTCATAAATCTGCCCGCCAATAAAATTATTGAAAAATTCAAATTCGATATCTTCAGCCAATATCTGACGCCAATAAAATTATTGAAAAATTCAAATTCAATCGATATCTTTGGACATCTATTTCAAACAAATTGAGATTGGGGGTGAGCTGGCAATTAATCTGTCGTAGAGTAGAAGACTGAAGTGGCCAAATTAGGTTGAACCCCAAAAACCGCCAAGGGGTTTAATCTAAGCTGTCAGTCAATTGACCGAGGGTCCAAATTCAGTAGCAGGCTAAATTGAAAAATTAACAACAGCCAATATTCGGCACCTAACAAGTGTTTGCCCCCCCAAACTCAGTCCAAAAACGGTTAAAAACAAACAACCTGCTTCGGGAGAAACCAGTGGCAAATTGATTCGCCGCAAGGATAAGCGGATAAGGGTCTAACCTAGGGGGCTTTGCTGGCAAAACCCCGTTGTTGGTTCAGCTTGCTTAATTGAGCGGGGCCCAATGGCAGCAGCCCAAATCTCGCTGGCAAAATATTGGGAGGGTTGCAAATTAATTTACCCCCCTAAAGGGCCTCGTTGGCAAACAACTCGCAACGTATCCGCTAAAAAATCAAACTCCTCCAAGCAAACCGACTGCTGTTCAAGTCTGCGGCCTAAACTAAGTCTTTCATATACGGGCCTTCCCCTATCCCTTGGCCACGGCCCGAATCTGGGGCTTAACGCCAAGCGCCTGCGAAATCTGGCGTCCCTTTTTTCAGGGCGGCACGAATCCTTCAAGGGCCCTTGCCATTTACGCAGTTATGCAAATCACAATTTTTATAGAATTATTTTATTTAACACAAAAATACCAATACAAATATTTAAAAAACGCAAAATAATATTTTAAAACTTCTATTTTTAAAGATTTTTGACAAAATATTTAAAAAACGCAAAATAATATTTAAAAACTTCTATATTTTAAAGATTTTTGACAAAATATTTCATAAATTTTTGGAAACTTATTTTTTTCGCGAAATAGATTCAACATTCTCAAATCGTTGTATTGCGGTTTTACGTAACGGGGCATCCAATCGATCAATCAACAACCATTGGATTCTCCTCTCCCCTTATATTTTCGCGGCCTTTCCTCTCTTCCCCTAACTTTTCGCTCTCACTTTATCTCTCCCCTCACTTCTCTCTTTTTATCTCTCCTCCTAGCCAGCTTATCTTTCTCTTTTTCTCGCCCCTTACCTTTCTTCGCCTCTTATTCTCTCTCTCTCTCTTTCTTTCGTTCTCTACCCCCTCCTACATCTCTATCTCTTTTTCTCTCGCCCCTTACCTTCCTTCGCCCTTTAACTCTCTCCCCCCTCCCTCTCTCTATCTCTTTCTCTCGCGCCTTACCTTTCTTCGCCCCTTAGCTTTTTTTCGCGTTTTCTCTTTCCACCTACTTCTCTATCTCGCCTCCTTACATCTCTCTCTCTCTTTCGTTCTCTCTCCCCCCTACTTTTCTCTCTCTTTCTTTCTCCCCCTTCTCTCCCCTTTACTTCTCTCATTCTTTCTCTCTTTCCTTTCCTCTCTCTCTTTCTCGCGCCACTTACATCTCTCTCTCTCTCTTCCTATACCCTCTCTCTTTAGCTCTCTCTACCAATCCCCTTCCTTCTTTTCTTGGGGCCCGCGGCCCTCTTGACTTTCTCCCTTCCCGCCTCTTTCTCCCGCTGTTTACGTTTCGAGCAACAAATTGGGTTAAGTGGAAATATATTTCGGATTTCCAATAACAAAACCCCAATTTTATTTCATTATTACAGAAATTTCAAAAATATAAGAAAAATTACAACGAATTTACTACAAAATTTGGCTTTTGCTGCAACTGAGCCTACCTTGGGGTCATTTGGCACGGGAAAAGTAGGATTGCGCTGAAGGCCCTAATGAAACCCGAAAATTTCGAAAAACAATTGGGAGACCGAACTAAATAACGATTTTATATCGTTTTTTTGTAAAAAATCAAAAACTATATCCGTTGATAGTTTTCGTTGTACACTTTGCCTTCAAACAACTCTTTGAGCTCTGCGATATCCCGTAAAATATAGGCGGAGGGGTTAGCTCCGGCAGGCCAGGCAACTCTTGGGAATAATTCTGAGGGTAGGCCTTTGCCATACCCTTGGGGAGCTCCACCCCCGCTTGTACGGCTTCGGATCTTTTATAAGTTTGAGCTCTCACAGCTCAATTCTCTCTCTTGCTCGCAACGTCGTTTACTTCTTTTGGCTGCTGTTTCGCCTTCTTATTGGTTGCCTAATTTTTTCCTTTTTCTTTTGCCTGGCTAACTACTCTTCGCTTGTTTTCGGGTCGCGGCTTCCACGGTCTTTCTCTTTCCGTACAACCGTTCTGTCTTTGTCGCTTATCCTCTAGCCGCTTTGTTCTCGGCCTTTTCCGCCTGACCTGTCTGCACTGCAGTCTCTTTTCGGCCTTCCGTACCCCGTACACCTGTTGGAGTCTTCAGCTGGTTTGGGGCGTTTGCGCTGAACGCCAAACATCCACCTCAACACATCAACTGCCACCAAAAGGGACCGATTGCCTCGCGACAAGGCTTGGAGATCTGCGAAGTTAAAATAACGAACGAACTGTCATAAAGCGCCGGCGGCTTTTCTTAGGCTACAGAACGTACTGGACCAGACTTAACGCTTTTTGTGCAAAAGAATGCCCACTATACGTTGTTTAAGCTTATCCGAAAAAATTCCCCCGTTTACGAACAACTCCCGGGCCAGAGTCAACGCACTTTTGCAAGTAAATTCCTTTATACGCCGCCTAACCCCAAACGAGAAAAGTTTCGCCGGCGCGTTTATGACAGTTCGTTCGTTATTTTAACTTCGCAGATCTCCAAGCCTTGTCGCGAGGCAATCGGTCCCTTTTGGTGGCAGTTGATGTGTTGAGGTGGATGTTTGGCGTTCAGCGCAAACGCCCCAAACCAGCTGAAGACTCCAACAGGTGTACGGGGTACGGAAGGCCGAAAAGAGACTGCAGTGCAGACAGGTCAGGCGGAAAAGGCCGAGAACAAAGCGGCTAGAGGATAAGCGACAAAGACAGAACGGTTGTACGGAAAGAGAAAGACCGTGGAAGCCGCGACCCGCAAACAAGCGAAGAGTAGTTAGCCAGGCAAAAGAAAAAGGAAAAAATTAGGCAACCAATAAGAAGGCGAAACAGCAGCCAAAAGAAGTAAACGACGTTGCGAGCAAGAGAGAGAATTGAGCTGTGAGAGCTCAAACTTATAAAAGATCCGAAGCCGTACAAGCGGGGGTGGAGCTCCCCAAGGGTATGGCAAAGGCCTACCCTCAGAATTATTCCCAAGAGTTGCCTGGCCTGCCGGAGCTAACCCCTCCGCCTATATTTTACGGGATATCGCAGAGCTCAAAGAGTTGTTTGAAGGCAAAGTGTACAACGAAAACTATCAACGGATATAGTTTTTGATTTTTTACAAAAAAACGATATAAAATCGTTATTTAGTTCGGTCTCCCAATTGTTTTTCGAAATTTTCGGGTTTCATTAGGGCCTTCAGCGCAATCCTACTTTTCCCGTGCCAAATGACCCCAAGGTAGGCTCAGTTGCAGCAAAAGCCAAATTTTGTAGTAAATTCGTTGTAATTTTTCTTATATTTTTGAAATTTCTGTAATAATGAAATAAAATTGGGGTTTTGTTATTGGAAATCCGAAATATATTTCCACTTAACCCAATTTGTTGCTCGAAACGTAAACAGCGGGAGAAAGAGGCGGGAAGGGAGAAAGTCAAGAGGGCCGCGGGCCCCAAGAAAAGAAGGAAGGGGATTGGTAGAGAGAGCTAAAGAGAGAGGGTATAGGAAGAGAGAGAGAGAGATGTAAGTGGCGCGAGAAAGAGAGAGAGGAAAGGAAAGAGAGAAAGAATGAGAGAAGTAAAGGGGAGAGAAGGGGGAGAAAGAAAGAGAGAGAAAAGTAGGGGGGAGAGAGAACGAAAGAGAGAGAGAGATGTAAGGAGGCGAGATAGAGAAGTAGGTGGAAAGAGAAAACGCGAAAAAAAGCTAAGGGGCGAAGAAAGGTAAGGCGCGAGAGAAAGAGATAGAGAGAGGGAGGGGGGAGAGAGTTAAAGGGCGAAGGAAGGTAAGGGGCGAGAGAAAAAGAGATAGAGATGTAGGAGGGGGTAGAGAACGAAAGAAAGAGAGAGAGAGAGAATAAGAGGCGAAGAAAGGTAAGGGGCGAGAAAAAGAGAAAGATAAGCTGGCTAGGAGGAGAGATAAAAAGAGAGAAGTGAGGGGAGAGATAAAGTGAGAGCGAAAAGTTAGGGGAAGAGAGGAAAGGCCGCGAAAATATAAGGGGAGAGGAGAATCCAATGGTTGTTGATTGATCGATTGGATGCCCCGTTACGTAAAACCGCAATACAACGATTTGAGAATGTTGAATCTATTTCGCGAAAAAAATAAGTTTCCAAAAATTTATGAAATATTTTGTCAAAAATCTTTAAAATATAGAAGTTTTTAAATATTATTTTGCGTTTTTTAAATATTTTGTCAAAAATCTTTAAAAATAGAAGTTTTAAAATATTATTTTGCGTTTTTTAAATATTTGTATTGGTATTTTTGTGTTAAATAAAATAATTCTATAAAAATTGTGATTTGCATAACTGCGTAAATGGCAAGGGCCCTTGAAGGATTCGTGCCGCCCTGAAAAAAGGGACGCCAGATTTCGCAGGCGCTTGGCGTTAAGCCCCAGATTCGGGCCGTGGCCAAGGGATAGGGGAAGGCCCGTATATGAAAGACTTAGTTTAGGCCGCAGACTTGAACAGCAGTCGGTTTGCTTGGAGGAGTTTGATTTTTTAGCGGATACGTTGCGAGTTGTTTGCCAACGAGGCCCTTTAGGGGGGTAAATTAATTTGCAACCCTCCCAATATTTTGCCAGCGAGATTTGGGCTGCTGCCATTGGGCCCCGCTCAATTAAGCAAGCTGAACCAACAACGGGGTTTTGCCAGCAAAGCCCCCTAGGTTAGACCCTTATCCGCTTATCCTTGCGGCGAATCAATTTGCCACTGGTTTCTCCCGAAGCAGGTTGTTTGTTTTTAACCGTTTTTGGACTGAGTTTGGGGGGGCAAACACTTGTTAGGTGCCGAATATTGGCTGTTGTTAATTTTTCAATTTAGCCTGCTACTGAATTTGGACCCTCGGTCAATTGACTGACAGCTTAGATTAAACCCCTTGGCGGTTTTTGGGGTTCAACCTAATTTGGCCACTTCAGTCTTCTACTCTACGACAGATTAATTGCCAGCTCACCCCCAATCTCAATTTGTTTGAAATAGATGTCCAAAGATATCGATTGAATTTGAATTTTTCAATAATTTTATTGGCGTCAGATATTGGCTGAAGATATCGAATTTGAATTTTTCAATAATTTTATTGGCGGGCAGATTTATGAATTTGGCCCTTGCGCAATTGAGTGAAAGCTAGCAAGGGCGAACAGGTGGTTTTGCGAGTTCACCCTAATTTGGCCCCACCCGTTTTGTCCGAATTAACCGCCAATCAATAACCGACTTCGGTTTGTTTTCAATCGTTTGTTGACCGGATATTGATTGAATTGAATTAATCTTGAAGATAATCTTCTTTGCTAATGCCTTCAAACTTGGGCTGCGAATGGCTTCGGGTGCAATTCAATTGCTTTCAGATAGATTTGGATAACCCTCGAGCGGAGTTTGTTTTCAACCGTTTTCTTGGCGGAATATCGAAATAATTCTGCTTTGATAGTAGCCGGCAGCTTTGTCTTGTTCTTTGATTCGAGGGTGGATTGAATTGATTGCAGAGAATGGTGCCTTGTTCATTGAATTTGATTTTTTAAATAATTTCCTTTGATATTGATGCCAGATTTGCGCTGCTAGTGAATTTATCCTACGCCCAATTGCCTGTAGGCCCTATCCGCTTTGTTCTATTCTACAGCCGCCGCCAAATTAATTACCTGCCAATTACCGGACTCGGTTTATTCAATTGTTTGTTAGTTGGCAAATATTGTTTAAATTTGATTTTTATTAAATTTTGCTTTGATAATGCCTGTAAACCTTTGGCTGATATTTGATTTCGGAAGCTTTTCAATTTCTTGCAGATAGACTCGGGTAACCCTCGAGGAAATTTGTTTCCCCTTGTTTGTTGGACGGATATTGACTGGCTTTGAATTTTTCAACCTTCAAACTTGTAATATTGCCAGCAAGATTTTGGCTGCTAGGGAACCTGCCCCTCCACCAATTGATTGCCCGCTTAGATTAGGCGGCCAACAGATGAATTATAGGCCCAAGTAGGGGAGAGTGAGAGAGGTGGGGGAGCGAGAGAGATAGAGAAAAATAAGGCTGAGAGAGAAAAAAATGTATAGAGAGAGAGAGAGAAGTAAGGGCGAGAGGAAGAAAGAGTAAAGGGCTGAAAGAAAAAGAGAAAGGGAGAAGGAAGATCCGAGGTGTTAAGAAATCCAATGGTTGATTGATTGATTGATGGCGCCTAAATAACGATTTAAAGATTTTGACCCCTATATTTGGGCCAAACTCCTTACAAAAAGTTTAAAAAAGATGAAACTTGTTCCAAAAATCTTTAAACGCTAAAAGTTTTTAAATATTATTATTTTTTTTGTGTTAACTAAAATAATAATGTTTTTGTGATTTAAGTAACCGATTATTTTAAAATGGCCCGGGGTTCTTGCCGGACTCGCGCCACCAGAGAAGATGGATGGCAGCTTCGTCTTTGAGGCCACTCAATTGGCTTATATATTTAGCAACAACCGCGTTTTTGGGGCAAGGAATCCGTAGTTTGGGGTCTTATCCAGTTACACTTTCGGCAAATTAATTAGCCTCCGGTTTTTCCGGAGCCAGTTTGTGCAAGATATCTGTTGAATTTGTAGTTTTCAGTTATTTTCCTTTGATATTGATACCCTAAGGATGGCTGCGACTAAGTTTGGGGCCCCCGCCCCATTAAGGCAGTTTAGGTTGGGCCAACAGGCGGTTTTGGGGTCGGCCTAATAGGGGCACATATCCGCTTTCTGATCTCCAGCCAAATTAATTGCCAGCCAATATCCGACTTCAGTTTGCGTGCGCGTGTTGTTAGCTGCCAAATATTGTTGAATTTGGATTTGGGCCCCTTCGCCCCAGTGATTGGCAGCTTATGGGGGTCTTAAGCTAAATTAATTTGCAGCTAGATTTAGGCTGAGGCCCCTCTTGGCGGCAGCCTAATTTGGCCTATTAACACTCGCTGCCCTACGGCGGAATTGATTGACTGCCAGATCTTGCCCCAATTCAGCTTGTTTGCAGCTCTTTGTTGGCCGGATATTGATTAAACCTTTGATATTGCCTCCCAGCTTTTGAATGCTAGCCAATTTGCTTCTCGCCTAATTTATTGGCAGCTTAGATGGGCCTACAGGCGGCTTAGGCCCTCTAGAGGTGAAGAGATTGGGGAGAAAGAAAGAGAAAGAGAGAGAGAGAGAAAAAAAGAAAAAGAGAGAGAGAGAGATAGCGAGAAAAGGTGGAGAGCAAGAGTGAGCAGAGAAGTAAGGGGGTGAGAAAGAGAGAGAAGAGAAGTAAGGGGTGAGAGGATAGAGAGAGGAAGTAAGGTGGCAAGAAAGCTTGAACAAATAAAGGATAGGGTGATACTAAAGAGGGAATTGAGAAAAATTTTAAACAAAGTCAAATCTTCTATACGTAATCAAAAATTTTTTATGATTTTTTGTCAAAAATCCTTAAGTTTTTTCAAATATTATTTTGTGTTTTTAAATTTTTGTATTTTTTTGTGTAAACTAAAATAGTTCAACAGTAATGTTTGTGTGATTTGCGTACCCGAGCTCAGCTGTTTGCAATCGTTTGTCGGCGAAATAATTCTCCTTTAACATTGCCAACCAGATTTGGATGCTACTGAATTTTGTACCTCTCCAATTGGTTCAGCTTAGATTAGGCCTCAGTGGACGTTGGGTACCCTATTTGGGGTGCTAGTGAATTTGCCTCTCCGCTAAATCGCTTGATAATTTGCTGGCTGCTAGATCTTAACCGAATTCAGTTTCTTTGCAATTGTTGGAGGGCTATTGATTAAATTTGAATTTTTAAATAATTTGGTTGATAGGACCCCCCAATGATTTGCGGCTTAGATCCAGCTTTAGGGTGTTATTTGATATGGGGGTGTGCTTGAATTGATTGCCTCTGAATTTAGGTAACCCCCGACTGCAGTTTGCTTCCAATTGTCTGTTGGGGGGATTTGATTGAATTTTGCGCTGCCCTACGGCATAAATGATTGCCTGCCAGATCTTTTCCCTATTCAGATTTGTTTGCAACCGTTTAATTTGCGGATTGATTGATCTTTAATTTTACAACAATTCCCGTTTGATGTTATCACCGCCAATTTGAGCCCTCGCCCAATTGATTGTCGACTGATATACCAACAGGCAGTTTTGCCCTCCTTAACAGAGGGAGAGAAAGAGAAAAGTAAAGGGAGAGATAGAAAAAGAGGGAAAGAAAAGAGAAAGTAAAAAGGAGGAAGAGAAAGAAGCTAGGGGGAGAGACAGAGAAGTAAAGGGTGAGAGGATAGAAAGAGAGAGAGAGAGAAGTAAGAGGGGGCGAGAAAGAAAGAACAAGTAAAGGAGAGAGCGATTGCAAGAGAGGGTATTGAGAAAAATTTAAACAAAATTAAAATTTATAAAGTTTTTTTTGCCAAAAATCTTTAAAAAGTTTTTCCAAATATTATTTTGTGATTTTTAAATTTTTGTATTTTTTTTGTGTGAACTAAAATAATTCTATAAAAATAGTTTAACAATAATGTTTGTGTGATTTGCGTACCGAGCTCAGCTTGTTTGCAATCTCTTGCCGAATATTGCCTGAATTTGACTTTTCAATAATTCTCCTTTGACATTGGCGCCCGGATTTTAGCTGCTAGTAAATTTGACTCCTCTTCAATTGGTTACCCGTTTAGATTAGACAAAAGGCCTCCCCGCTAAATTACTTGATATTTTCTCAGGCTGCCAGATGTTAACCGAATTTAGTTTGTTTGCAGTTATTTGTTGGCGGAGTATTGATTGAATTTAAACTTTTTGATAATTCTGCCTTTATTTTGTGCCAAATTTGAATAATTTGGACCCCGCTCAATTGCTTAACAGTTTGGTTGGATGTCCGCTAATAGCCGAATTCAGTTTGAATCGTTTGTTTGCGGGATATTGATTGAACTTAAACTTTTAAATAATTGAGGGTTAATTTTGCAGCCGACTTTTGGGTGCTAGCGAATTTGGATCTGTTGTCCTCTGACAGTTGTGTTAACTGCCAGATCTACCCCGAGTTTAGTTTGAATCGTTTATTAGCGGGATATTGATTAAATTTAAACTTTTTTAGAGCTTTGCGTTAACTTTGCAGCCGAATTTGAGGTGCTGGCGAACTTGGGCTCCGTTTCCCTCTCGCAGTTTTATTGTTTGCCAGATCTAAACCGAATTTATCTGTTTACAATCGTTTGTTGGCGGGATATTGATGAACTTAAACTTTGAAATAATTGAGGGTTATTTTGCAGCCAACTTTAGGGTACTAGCGAATTTGGTACCGTTGTCCTCTGCCAGTTTTGTTAGTTGTTAGCTCTAATCCAAATTTATCTGTTTACAATCGTTTGTTGGCGGGATATCGATTGGCCTTAAACTTTGAAATAATTGAGGGTTATTTTGCAGCCAGCTTTAGGGTGCTAGCGAATTTGGTCCCGTTGCCCTCTGGCAGTTTTGTTAGTTGCCAGCTCTAAACCGAAGTTATCTGTTTACAATCGATTGCTGGAAGAATATTTGTTGAAATTTAATGTAAGGTCAGATAGAGGTTTGGTAAACGTGTTAAGCCGTACTGGCTGCGGGTCCGATTTGCCCTGCAGGCTGCAGTGGATAAGGGCCGCCAAATTCTGCTTTCGCTGACCCGTCTCTTGCCAGTTAAATTTGCCTCTCAGCCAAAAGATGGCAGGGTTTTTACTTTTAGTGGCTTTGCCCTACGGACTAATTTTGGCAGCCAGTTTCGGGCTACTTTAGGAGTCGGGTGCCGTTCAATTAATTAGCTGTAAGGACTGCCTAATGCTGGATTTGCCCTAAAGCTTATTGACTGTAAGCCGATTTGCTTGCCACTCGAATAATCGCTGATTGGTCGCTATATGGTTAAGGGCTGCTGATTGGTACAGATTTCCTGTCCACTCGCTTTATTTGCGTGTCTTTAGTTGATTGCTTATTAAATTTAATTTTAAAAAAGATTCTGCCGCGTTTGAACGGCCAAGTTTAATATTTGTTAGACGCTGGTTGATTTTATTTTTACCTTTTTTCTCCTTTTTTTTTAAATATTAATGTTATAAATTTTATTTTGTTTTTATAATTTCTAATTTTTATAAACTTTTAAGCCGCCGTAATCGCCGCCAGATTCTGCTTCTAATACTGCGAGATTTTGCTCGCTACCAAAAGATGACAGCGTTTTTGCCCTTTAAGGGCTTGCCCTACAGACTATGTTTGGCAGCCAGATTTTAGTTGGTTTGGGCCTGCCGCTCAATTGATCGATCACCTGTTAAGCGGACCTGATGGTAATTTACCCTAAAGCTTAATTAAAAGCCCCAGATTTTCCTAACACTTGAAGCTGAGTAATAATCGCTGCTTGCTTGCGATTTGGCTAAGGGCGCTCTGATTCGTCCAGATTTTTTGTACACTCGCTTTGTTGGTGATCTTTAGGCAATTGCCTGTTGGTTATTAAGCCCGGATTTTGATAAAGACTCTACAGCGTTTGATCGGCCAACTTTAATATTTGGTAGCTCGGCTTTATTTTATTTGCAGCTCTTTTCTCTTTTATCAACTTTTCCTTTTTTAAATAATAAAATTTAAATTATTATTTATTTATTTTTTAAAACTTTTAATAATTCCCCTTTAAAATTTTTAAACTTGTTTTTATTATAAAAATTTAATTGAAATTTCAATGAGAAAGCTTTTTTATTTTACTTTACGTTTTTGAACCAATTTGCCTTTTATTGAGAAAATATTGGATGAAAAATAAACAGAGGGAACACTAATGGTATCAAATTTCACTCCAAGCCAATTTATTTTATATTTACAATTTTGTTATTTTTTACTCTACGATTTCTCTATTAAAGAGTTATTTTAAAAATAATCTATAAATATATTTTTATATTTGTAAAGAATTTTTTGAATTTTATAAATTTATAAAATAATTTAAATCTTTATTTTATTAATTTAAAAAATATTTGTTATTTTTACTTTACGATTTTTCTATTTTAAGAAAATTTCGATCTTAAAATATTTTTTTTATTTTTGTAAATATTTGAATTTATGAATTTATTAAATATATTTAAATAATTAATTTAAAAATTAAAGAAATAATATCTGCTCGCGCAGGGGATTGAACTTGGCTGTTGGCTGCAGATCACCGTCAGATACTACTGGCGTCATTTTTTACTATATAGGGACAATTAGTGGCTATTGCTTTCAATACAACCATGGCCAAGTGGCTAGTGCTCTCGTCTCTCTCGCAGTGGCAGCGGGGGTTCGGATCCTTGCAGCAGCAAATGAATTTTTCGGATTAAAAATATTTTGGCAAAGGCAAAAAAGTCGCGCAGGCTCGCAAGTGAAATTTTAAAATTTAAATTTCGAAAAAAGTCGCGCAGGGTGCGCGAAAAACTCGCGCAGTGAAAAAAAATAAAAAATTGAAGAAATAAAATAATATATATTAAATAAAGTCGCGCAGTAAAAATTTGCATAAAGTCGCGCAGGTGCGCAAGATGGCCAACGTCTTAAGATTTCAAATTTCAAAAAAAATTTTGAAATTCTGGAAAAATTCTGAAAAAGTCGCGCAGTGACCCTGCCAATAGGTTTGGGCTCTGGGACTCACTTGGCTGGGCCTCAGATGGCCGGCGCTCACTTGGCTGGCTGGCGCTCAATTGGCAGCCACACCCCCTATAGGTATGGGCTGGCTACCGTAATCCGGACAAATGGAGGGCTGTAACTACTAGTAACAAAAACTAAGATAATATTATTTGCCACATTTTCAATTCAATTTAAATTAGGCTTAACTAAAAATAATGACCGAAGATTTTCTAACCATATTAAATAAATGGTACCAATTCTGATTTTTCAAAATTACGCAAACTATGATATGAAAAAATAAGTGCGCTTTGTTATTTTTAATATTCCTTTGAAACAACTCACATTGTAAATAATTTTAACATCTTCTGCACTCGCTTTGGACCTTTTAAGAAAATTATATTAAATAAAAAAACAAAAAATGGAAGTGATATTTTCAGTGGTCGAAAAAGCAAAATTTTAATAAAGATATGAGCATTTAATTTGTGCGATCAAATAACTCTTTGTATCAATAACAAATAGGCTAGTTTTTTGATTTATGTAATTAAAATTCGCGAAATTAATTTTCAATTTGATCAATCTGAATAGGCTACCACCCGAACTAATGCACAGATCCGAGGTAAAAATTACAAAACAAAAAAAAATTATATAAGATACGCTGTTAATGTTATATTAAAAAAAAGTATGTTGATTTCGAAAAAATTATCAACTCAATAACAATCACATACCATTTACAAAACTGATTTAGAAAGAAAAAATTAACTGAAGGCATGGCACAAAAAAATCGCTTATTCAAACACTTTATAAGTTAGCTTATCAATCAACAAAAATAAATTAAATTAAAAAACTAATTGAAATAAGTATTGGTTAATATTAAAAAAACAATATTAAGAAACATTGAATATATTAAAATGACCAAATTATTTTAAAAATGCTAAGTATAAGAAAATACATCTTAATTCTTAAATCTAAGCTATAATTCAGTTTTAATTTGGCATGCTCTTATCTTATTTTAAAGTCTATTACTTTCCAACTCAACACTCAATAAATTGGACTACAAACCATTATTCATCAAAGCAAACATAAGGAAAAAAATTACTAGAGCTGTTCTTAATTTAATTTGCAATTAAACTATGTTTTTGTTTTGAATGCAAGCATATAATTATGTGAATTATTTTAAAGTTAAAGCTGTGTAAAAATAATAAGTAAATAAATATAAATGCAAAGAAATGGTCAGATTCGTAACAATTAAGGCGGCCTAAATCCGCTGGCTCACTCCGCAAAATAATAATAAAAAACATTAAATACTTACTAATTGATTGCAAATATAAATATATATTTTAGAAACATAGTCAAATATCTCAATACAATCCTAATTTACTTAAAAACATTAAGATAGATAATTTAATTATTTTATTGCAATTTAGACTACAATTGTTTTTATATTTTGGTTAATAATTAATAGCAATTAATAATGCAAAAAAACATAGAAATTTCAAATTCCTAAAAATCAATAACACCGCACGAGTGAAACACACCTAGACATTAAAAGAAGATACGCGAAACAAGACCAAAATATTAAGACCGAAATGCATGGTTTTTTTTCTTATATTACATGAATTAATAAGTTTCCTTAATAAATGTTTTGTCTTAATATTTGCATTTAAAGAATAACATAGAATATTCAAAAAAATTATAAATACAGTCATTGAAACTCAAGCACAAACTCTGTTTTTTAATTAGTGCCTGGACTTAAAGTCCCATTAAAAATAATATTATTGAAATTATAAAAGTTTTCCTATCATAAAACCTGCAAGATATTAATAATATTTTTAAACAATAAATTGCAATTATGCGTTCCATAAGAGAATATGTGTGTTAGATTGATGAGACCATAGCGGTAAGCCGGAAGTATGAACGGGGCAGTTAATTGTTAAATATAAACCACATTATTCTTTTAGTGCAAATAAAAACTAACAAAACTGATAGTAAAGCCAAATATTTTTCAGTTTTGAAGAATGGTGTAATAAAACTTCATTCACAACTGAGACATTATAAGAAAGGATCAATACTAAACATCTGCAAAGCCAATTATACAAGACAAATTTTTAAAATAGATACTAGAATTTAACAAACAGTTGAAACAAAGAAATTCTTCAATGTCAATAAATTTTATTTTAAATATAAAACCGTTGCTCACATGGAAAAGCATCTTCAATAAGAGTTCATTAATTATGTGCCCGAAAACATTGATATAATTTCTAAAAAAGTCTAAATATTACGAAAAATTAAATAAAAAAACATTATTAATGATATAAAATTAAAAATTATTTAAGTGACCAAACTATAAAATGGGTCAGTAAAGCAACGCTATCTTAATTTTGTTAAATATTTCAAAATAAAGAAATTATAAGAACTTATAAATAAGAAATGCTGTATAAGCTGCAAACTCAAAAGTATTGTTCCAATCGCATGCTTCTTAATTACAATGATATTTATGTCAACACTATCATAGGTTTTGTTTTTAGATTATTAAATTAATATTATTTGAATCAAGATTATAAAACTTTAAATTTGACAATTACATTTTTGCCACGTAAATAAATAAAACTACGATTAAAAAATGCTGAAGATAATAAAATCAACAAATTGTAGCAGAGGTAAAAAGGTTCCTTTTATAGGACGCACCATTTTCTGCTGCTTTTTTATTGCCAAAGATGACCATGAAAGATACATTTATAATCAAAGGAATATTCATAATCCTTGTTGATTGTAACTTTAATACAACAATATTAGGATCTATTTGGGCAAAACTACCACATAAAAACTTAAATTAATTAATCCAAACTAAAGATGACACCAAAAATAATTTGATTGCTTGCTAGAAACGAGTTCAAGAAGCAGAACCAATTTGCTCAAAATAAAGGTATTATAATAAATGCAAAATTATAACCAATATTAACATAAATAATTTTAATAATCGCACAATAATAATTAGTACTTATAAATTTAATATCATAAATATTCTATAAATTAGTAGGTGATGTAAAGGAGCCAAGCAACTTGTAACAAAATAAATAAATTGGTAATTGCTAAATTTAAACACAGATACAATTGGAATAAGTACGCCAATAAATTTAAAAAATTTATCAAACCTTAAATATTTAAAACATTGCTCAGAAATAATATGAGTTAAATATTTTTGACTGTTCAAGAATTTTGATATTATCTGTTGAATAATGTAATAAAAACATAAATATAAAAAACAAACAAAAAATGCTAATGTGAAAAACATAGCAAAACTAAATTAACACATAACAAATTAGTGTAAAATCAAACGAAATAACACAATTTAATTTCGAAAAACATAACAGCACCGGGTTTAGCAGATATGAATTAGGCTGCCGTTAAATTAACTAATTCAACAGAATGGGGAAAAAATTAATTTGTGAAAATCAAAATAAAAGTTTATTTGAATCAAGATTATAAAACTTTAAATTTTGACAATTACCTTCATTTTTGCTTCGTAAATAAATAAAACTATGAATAAAAAATGCTGCTCATAATCATTACAGATTGAACGCGCGGAATCTTTGCATATCAAAAAAAGTGAACCATTTACATTTTATAAAATAACACAATAAAATAAATTCTTTCTATAATAAAATATAAAAAATAAAAATTAAGGCCGACCATAAATATAACACCAGCATTATTAAATTATTTTGACTCAACAAAATAAATAATTACACAAATATTAACTCAATTAATAAATTAGAATAAAACTTTAACAATAACGTCAAAATTTAAGTCGTAATTTGTCGGTGATACAAAAAACAAGAACGCTGATTTGTTTGTATGTCCACGGTGTTTCTGTAAAACATGTTTCAATATAATAATGAAAAAAAAAGCATTAAAAAATAGTTCCATAATAAAAAATACTAATAAATAAAGAAATGAATAAAATACAAACATAAATAAATATTAATTTATGATCAACGGATCATCAAAATTTAATTATTAGAATTCAAAAAAGAAATGCAATTAATTAAATTTTTGGTTTTTAACACCCGACAATAAAAAAAATTGTACATAATTGTAAGATTAATAATAAAATGTATATTAAGATTCAGGAATAAACAATCGAATAAAATTTTGCGTTAGATCAATTTAAAAGCAGAATTTAAAAACCCTTGAAGAAAATTCAAGCAAAAATCAAATCAAACCCTAACCTTACTTTTAAAAACGGAATCCATTTAAACTTGTTATAGAGGAAAACTACAAATTTAATGTCACAAAAAATATAATAAATTACGAAACAACAACATGATTGCGCTTGGTCATCAGCAATACCACTTTCGCGCAATCCAAAAAGCGTCGTGCGACGACTTGTCGAGAAGAACAAAATACAGAAGAGCAACATCTGGGTTTATTAAATAAAGTATGCCAGCGGGTAACATATTGTGAAACATCATATGTGACGATATGTGTAAATAAAAAGCCATCCTATTTTAATTGATATTCTAACAAAGTAAAAAGGGTAAAATTTTAAAATTCTAAACTAATTAATAAATTATATACAATTATTTTTTGAGCCGCCACCATATAGTTAAATATGTAATCTGGTGGTTATTATTTTGCTGGCCTTTTACACATACATTTGGAAAAATGTCTTGTCGATAAAACCGCTAGTTTGAAACTTACAAATCTGGAGAAAGATATTAAATAAATAAATAGCATATTTAAAAAAAACTTCTGACAGATCATGTTTGGGCGGGTAATCTTATAAGACAAGAATTAATCAAATAGAGCGTAAGTAACGAAAATTTAGAATACATCTTTTAAAAAAGGGAAAGAGCTAAAATAAAACGTTGAAAAAAGAAAAAAGCTCAAATAAGAAAAAAAATAAACATAGAAAGATTTTTATTTTTCTCGCATTTAATTAGTTGTTATTTTATATCTTTAATTGGGAAAAAAATTAGAATATGTTTTTAAAAATTAATGTAATGCGCGTTGACTTGCGTTCGTTTTCTTCAATAAAGTGTTTTTTAATATAATAATTAGAGTAGTGCACGGTCGGTTTTAAACCGGGGTCCCGGTTTCGGTTAGGCCGGTTTTGCCACCCCCGGTTTTCGGTTTTGGTTTTTGGTCGACACCCGGTTAACCGAAAACCGAAACCGGTTTTTGGCAAACAATAAGGGGGACCCTTTTGATTTTCAAATTCGTAATTTTTTTTTAACAAATTTCGTTAAATTCTAGAATTTTCCCGGAGGTGCTTACTGGCAAATAAGAACAAACTTTTAAAACGCCCTAAAATTGAGTTTTAGTGCCGAACAAAAAAAAGTTGAAAAGCTATTAAATACGCGGCTACACGGCATGAAACAACCGTAGCACCAATACACTTTAACCGAGAACTCACCAGGTCGGAGATAAGAGCAATCTTGTAAATGATCATATTAAAAATTTTTCTTTATTTGGGTTATAATAATACTTAACAAAATAAATAACTGTTGGTACTATTAAATATATTTTACTAGATTTGTATAAGTAAACCTTGTCAAAATGATAAAAAATTCGAAATTATTTAATTACTATTCTTTATCACACGAGTATTTTTTCTACTTTAAAAATGGAAGAGCTCCGCCATCTTAAGGATTCAATGACTTCGGCGAACTTATTATTGTAAAGGAAAATCATGATAAAAAGATTTTGCAGAGCTTTAATTATTAAAAAAAGAAAAATTAAACCAAAAATATTCAAGTAAACCAAACTTAACGCAACATCAAACATAGGATGTAAATCATCCACAAATATAACAATCCGTGATTTTTAACTTCTACAAAGTCTACGGAACAAAATAAAAAAAATAAAAAAGAGAAGAATGTTAAAAAGAAATAACGATTTAATAATAAATTGTGCCGATTATTTTATCATTATCGTTAAACCAAATTAGACCTACTGGCTCATATTAAATACGAGCTTATCACAATATAAATATTATCCATATGGTCGTCGCTGAGATTAAATGCCATCTATTGTACCGTTAAAAAGAAAAACACTTTTACAATTCAAAATGGTAAAAAAAAATAATATAAAATATAGGCTAAATTTATACAAATAAATCTATAATAAATAATCCTCAAATATTAGTTGCAAAACATTAAGAAACAATGATAAATCGAAATAATCTATCTATTGTATGTAACGTTTACATTAAAAATAATATACGCTCCGTTAAAAATTCCAAAAAGTTTAAAAATGTTTGGCTCAACACTCAACTCAAAAAAAGGAATTGTCGGTCGCACAGGATTGCAAACCGCTTACTTCCAATCATGCGTTTTAAGCCCACTGTTCCACATTTAACAAATTAACATAAATTATAAAAATACTACGATAACTACAAATAAATCAGTTTTAACTTAATAAATTTTAATTTTCTTAATTATAAATGGGGAATAATTAAAGAATAATTTTTCAACTTATTGCAACGCTTTCAAAAAAGCATAAGTTTGATTTTAAATTGATAAAACCTAAAACATAAACAATATGGGAAATGATAACACCGACTTCTGTTAAATACAAATATATAAATGGCATTGTGTCGCTTATTTATGCGTAGAAAAATAAATAAAAATAAAAATATAATGGTAATCCATATCATTAAGTCATCTATAATGTTAATTTTAAATGAGTAAGTAAACTATCTTTAAAATAGCATAAGCATAAAGTTAAATATAAATCCATTTCTTTATTTTAAAAAACTGTCGGTGAGCTGTTACAAAAAAACACACAATTTTCTTGTAAGCTTGCAAATAAAACCTTTGCTATTTAATTTAAAACATCTTTAAATATAAAACTCAACCTCCAATAAATTAAAAACCTTAAAAAAAAAACAAATTATTACTTTGGCATTCGTTTTGAAGAATTTGCATCGAATCAAGGCGCAAAAAATTTGGTTGAGCTGTATTTAAGAAAGAGATAAAAACACGCGGAGATTTATTTGAAAAATTGGAAGAATCGGAATTGAACATAGCCTAAGGACTTTGGAAAGTTATGGGGCTAAGCGCAATATTGAGAGAAGGTCCATTAGATAGAACACCACAAAATAATTCATCAACCTCGTGTTTGTTTAGATTTTTTTTATGTTGGCCAGTTTGAATTTTTGGAGGGCAATTCAAAGGGGAGGAAAATTGATATAGAAAGGAAAATGAAAAATTTACTATCTGCATCATTTCAGAATTTAATTTTATAACATTTGTGGATAAATTTTAATTCCTTTTTTCGATAAAAATGTGTATACATATATATTTTTACATATAATAGTGGCGGATTTACGAAGCCCCTAGTGGCTGAATTTACGAAACGACCCAGCACGTTTAAATACCACCTAAAATATGCATAGATCAAGTGTCATTAAAATAAGAACGGAAAGCCTAATATACAAAATAAGTGGATTTCTACTGTAGACACTTTGGGCATCCGAAAAAAAGAACATAAAAAATTGGTCTTGTGAATGAATGAATGTAACTTATGCAACAAGATTTTCATCTTCAACCAAATTCAGAAGCGAAAAAATTTTATTTTATATTTTTTATTCTGGTAAAAAAATTGTTTTTCAAAGGTATTTCAATGCACAAAATCAGTCATACTGCTATAAGTGAAGCGATGTCTACACACTGAATGCGAAGCGTGACAATTTTTATTCGAATGTTAAAATGATTCTTATTCTAAAAATTAAATCAAATAAAAATTCTTAAAACAAAAACTTAGCTAAGTTTTGCAGTGGATTTTTGTTAAAATAAATAATAACTTAATCTTAATTTGTTGCACCTAATGTTTCATAGATTCACAATTAAAAAAAAATATCTAGAAAATTAATTATTTTAATTTTACTTTAATCTAATTTTTAATTTAGACAACTTATCAAAACAACTCATAATTTTCTAAAAGAAAAGTTAATTGTATACTAAAAAACGTAAGTCCTGGTAATTATTATTTAATTTCCATTAAAAAGTACGAACATAAAAATTATAAAATTTAAAATCAAAAAAAATAAAGGCTGCATTCAAAGCTCCATTCACTCGCTCTGGCCGTACCCAATAAAACAAAATGTATATAACAAATATTTTAAAAAACATTAATAACACAAAATATAAATAATAACTAAATAAACAAAAAACAATAATTTATTAAATCCATTTTAATTAACAGTCTATGAAATTTTGGGCTATAATTATGGGAGCCAACATTTATATTAAATTCAATTATACACAGACAAAAGATGTTACTTTGATTGGAATTTATTTTAATTCTTGCTCATGTGTTGAGCGAACAAATCATTCCAATCTTCTTGTTTCCTGTTCCAAGTTTATTTATTTAATGTTTTACCTTTTTTATGAGACGCACGCATTATAATTCGTCGGCAACAGTAATTTTAATTCGTTGATCGTACTGTCATATTAATTTTTTCCACCCGTTATATCAATTAAAAGATCTTACCGACTTTTAATTACAATATTTTAATATCTCATTACGTTCACCGATTATTTCTTTTTTTAAGAATACATTTATTCATTTTTTAATTTTGGTTTTAATTGTTTTAAATTATTGTTCTATATTGTTTATCAAATTATTATGTATTTCTGTAAATTTCAATTAATTTTTTGTTATAAAATTGCTGAATCTGTCTTCGATTGCAATATTCGGACCCAAAACGTGATGTAATTTTAAAAAATGGTGGCAAGTCGCTCTTCCATAGTTGCTGTTGGCACTGTTTTTTAATAATTTTTAGATACAATAATTCACCAAGTCCAATTGTTATGTTTTGTTAACGTTTTATATAGAAAATATTTTAAAAGTTTGTTTTAAAAGCAATTTTAGCCAATTCCAATTTTATCAAAATTTTCAAGTTTAAGCAGTATTTAAAACTTATTATTTGGTGAGCATTAATCAAGATAATTGTAAAATGTTTATTTGTTTATATTATTGTATTTGATTTTACTTTGACATTACATTTCACCAGCAATAAGAGCCTTTATAAATAGAATCTTGCATAATCGTTTTCATGAATTAAAAATAGCAATATATACAAACTTTGACAATGATAATAACTGCATCTTGCTGTCAATTATATTTGTCTTTTTTTTTGTATTTACTTGTTAATTTAATATTAGTTTATTCATTTTTAATATAAAATTTTATTAATTAAATAAACTCAGTTTTTATTTCCAAAAAAAATATGTTGATTGATTCACACTCACATCTTAACGTGCAGGCTGTAGTGAGTGAGTGATACACCTAAAGTATGAATAACTTAGTTATAAAAGTGAAAGATATATATGCTCAGCGTTTTAAATATTTTACAATTAGTTTTTTTGAATATTGTTTTACAATCAATGTAAATAATTATTATAGATTCCCATTCCGATCAAAAACAAACATAAAACAATTAAATGATCTGACATTTAAAGTACTTTAAAAGTAATAAAAGAATAAATATAAAGATGCAAATTGATATTTAATTTTTTGATATTTGATTGCAATAGGCTTTGGCTATCTTAGCCATAAAATCATTAGTGTTTAAATTTTTTATTGTTTATTATTTATTTTAAATTTTTCATCACGTTTTAATATTCGTTTAAATTGTTCAAATTCAATATCACTTTACTTTGTCCTGGTACTAAAGTTTATTTCTTTAATCAAGTAATCATATTTTTCTTTTAAATTTTAACTGGAGAATTTGGCATAATTTTAAGTTAATTTATCATTTGAAAGAATTTATGCGAACAATAAGAATTGTGACTCGAGTTAATACTTGGTAAATGATTTCATTTATTGTTGGGATTCCCCCAGCTGCGAGTCTTCTCTTTTGGTTTACGCATCAAATACACAAAAAGTTTTGTTGTATTTATACTTTCTTTAAACCCTGCGGGTTCTGTAATGCCACTCAATAAAACATATAGAAATATTTTAAGTTTTTATTTTTACAATTTTGCTTTGATTAATTGATTAGATTATTGTAGAAAATTTGACGTTTCGTAATTTAAGCATCAAATCTATTAAAAAACAAATCTTCAAATATTTAACTTCAATGTTTCATTGAACTATATTAAAAGCTTATAAGTGAGCTTATTATTCAAATAACTTTTTAAAAATTTGTAAATTCATTTTTAGTTGTGTCGCCTTGGCTTCTGCCGAAGAACATATACCAGCTAGGCCACCCACATCTCTTCAGCAACTATTACCTTTTTATCCCAATTATTTAAACTAATTTAACAAATAAATCATATTTGCATTTATTATAGAATATATTTAGTTTCCTTATGTTGTGAGACTTGATGATTTTATTATCTCAGTTTTTGGAGCAGAGGTAGTGAGAGTTTTGGTAGTTTTATTTCATTTATTCCATCTTAATTAGCTTATTTAATTTGTTATTACAAATTATTATTGCAAAAAACTTTGATTATGCTAAACATATGATAGTTAATAAAATACATTTTTAAAATTTTATTTAAATTTTAAATGCCAAATAAATTGGCTGTTTAATTTTATGGAAAATTAAAATTATTAATCCAACTTTTTTACAGGTAATATCTTTACTAGCTTTTGTTGGTTTGGTGTTTGTGTGTTTTATGTTCGGGGTCACGTCAAGGTCACCAAAAACTGTATATTTTTTATTTTGAATATTTTTTTAATTTTTAGTTTATGAAAATTAGAATACGCGCCTCCATTTCTTACTAGTTGCCGCGTTCAACTCTTAATTGGACTTGGACAGTTTATTAAGACCGCTTAGTTTGGTACCGTTTTATAAATTTTATTGGTCGAATAGGTTGATTATAGTGCTAGTTATGATTTATTTCAAGATATACGTATAAAAGCTGCTATTAAAATTACGATTATTTTATATTCGGGCATACATAAAGAATTTGGAATAATTTTCTACACGATGGAGGCATACCCAAAATAATTCAAACTCACCGTTGAAATAAAAAATTCAAATTTTTAAATATATTAAAATAAAAAATTTCAAACACATTAAAACAAAATTTTAAATGATCTCAGGAAAGACATCAACAAAAGTGTCAGTCTGTCCATCGAGTCGCAGACCCGTTCAATACTCGCTAAAAATATATTAAAATCAAAAAATAAAAACAAAAAATTAGAGAATCAAACTGAAAACATAAGCAAGCCAAAGAGCAATTGCTTTAAAAAACACAACAGATTCTACGACATAACATTTTATTTTTTGAAGATATAGTGTGCTAAAAAGAGAGGGACAGACGGTTAAATAATTTGGACATCAACGCACCCCATCTAAAAATTGTTTTAGCTACTTTTTTGAACATTTTATTTTTTGAAGAAATAGTGTGCTAAAAAGAAAGAGACAGATGGTTAGAGTAATTTGGACATCAACGCGCCCCATCTAAAAATACACGAAATAGGCTTGAGAGTTTATTTTAGACGCAAAACCCCAAAATAGTTTTCCTAGGTTTGAATAGCCTCGTTAAAACGGCAAAATTTCCGACTAAAAACATGTTTTTCGTGCATAACTTGCCAAAACAAAGCTGCAGAAAAAATAGGCAAAAACCTAAAAATCCCATCCATAGTGATGAATTATTCAAAAATTCATCTTTTGCACGCATTTTAATTTAAAAAATATTTGGAAATTTATTAAAAAAGTTCAGTTATTGGGGGAGAATAAGACGAAATAAACATAAATAAGTGCTTGCATTCAAGCGGGTTCGACCCCAAACGAACACTTTACTCGCCGACAGACATACCACCAAACCACCAATTTTATATCATCCATTTTTGTAAAAGTTCAATAAATTCTTTGTCAAAAAGTACGCAAGACTACAGCCAAGCCTTCGGAAAAAATGAATTTTGTCACTCAATGATGCCATCTTTAAAGGTGTATGCTAACCCCGACCACGAGTCGGGGATGGGGTTCGGGGTCGGGGTTAGAAGTAGACCCGGTCGAGACGAGATCTTGTCTCGAAATCTCGACGAGATTCTCGAGAAATCTCGTCTCGACATCTCGTCTCGAATAAAACTGAATTTTCGAGATTTTTCGAAATACGAGATTTTTTCGAGAATCTCGTCTCGAGTCTCGCTCGAAAGAAGCTCGAGATTCTCGATCTCGACTCCAAAATTTTTTCATGAAAACAGTGCTTTTCTTAACAAAGATCCCGGCGGCGCCTGTCGGCACCTCCGGACACTCCATTTTGGCTTCAAATCTCTTAACAAAGTGAGTTAAAAATTCAAAATGTTCGCGGAGACGCCTATCGGCACCGCCGAACCTCTTCTCACTCCCAAAAGTGAATAAAAATTCTCAAAAAATATTTTTGAAAAATTTCTTAAAAAATGTTTAACAAATTCTAACAATTTTCTCACCGGCTCTTTCATGCCCCACTATGGGTCAAGCACAGAAGCGAAACGCCAAAATTTAAGCAATTTCTCTTATGATTCAAAAATAGCCATGCGGCAGACAACATATGGTCAGACACTATATCCCCTCACCCAGGGTGGGTGACCACCTGTAAAACCCAAAAATCAGGATTAGCACCTGAAAAATCAGGAACGATTTTTAGGCGTCAAAATATACGAATTTAATGCCAAAACTTTATTTGTTCTATTTCTCATTATGTTTGACCTGGTCATTTCGAAAACTTTGCCGATTTTCGAATTTTTTAGAATTCTGCTTTACTTCTGGGGCGGGAAGGGTCGGCGGTGCCGATAGGCGCCGCCGAAAAATTTTGAATTTTTGACTCCATTTGTTAAGGGATTTACGACCAAAATTTAAAAAAATATTGCGGGTTTTTGAACTTTTAAGAATGGGAGAGGTTCGGTGGCGCCGATAGGCGCAACCGAGAAAATTTTTTTGAAGATTTTAACGATATTTGTTAAAAAAATTGGCTATTTTCACTGAAAATCTGCAAATTTTTGAAAAATCAGGAAAAACCTGATAAATAAGGTATTATGGTCACCCTGCCCTCACCATTGAATTTTCTTTTGATTTTCAAAACTTTGAACACATGCTAACACTTATATTTCATTACCAAATTTTGCAGACATGCTTCTACTGATCCCTTCTTACCCTTACAAGATTTGGTGGAGTTTCTGAGAATTTTGAAGAAAAAAATTAATTTTCATCAAAAATCTCGAATCTCGACTGTTCCGGCTCGAGATTTTTCCAGATACGAGATTTTTTGAGAATCTCGTCTCGACATCTCGTCTCGACTAAGATGAGCTTCACGAGATTTTTCGAGATCCGAGATTTTTTCGAGAATCTCGTCTCGAGTCTCGCTCGAGCTCAAGTCCGGGCTCTAATTCTAATAGAGGAAATACGGTAATTTTTGAAACAATTTTTGTCCTGCTATTGTATTTTCCCATTAACTGCAAAATAACAACAAAAAAAAAACGTGGTATTTAAACGATTAAAATTATTAATTCAGATTTTAAATAAAATTTAAAATTGAATTTTATGTAAATTCGCTTTTAAAATTAGTATGCTTGATTTAAAATATACAAATTCAAAATAAAGGATGGCAATTTGTTAATAGAAACACAATTGACGAAAAATTTATATAGTGAACAATATTGGATCTAAGTAAAAAAATTGGCTGATATGAAAAACTGCATTATAAACAATAAAACTGAAATTGGAGCCTGCCGGGTACGACAGTTTTTACAAATACTTTAAAACACACCGTCTAACAAAGTACTAAACCCGTTTAATGTAATATTTTACTAAAATTAGTCATCCAAACAATAATTAAAGAATAAAAAACTTGGTACATTTTTTTGCACAACGGTGGATATTTTTATAATAAATATTATATTTTTATTTTATTAATGAAGGAGAGATCAAAAATTGATTTTTATTTGAATTTTCTACCTTTATTATTTATTGCTTTTATTTTATTTTTATTTGACCAAATTAACGGCGAAATTTTTTTATTTAAACGATAGATGAATATACATAATTAGGCAATATAAGAAAACGTATTTATTTTGTATCTTTTTTAAATAATTAAGTGCAGATAAACTCGCCATCTACGCCGAATATGACGTTTTCATCGCCATGCGACAACACGACAACAACTGCACTAAGCAAAAAAATTTAACAATTCGCTCAAGTGGAATACTCTGTGATATCAAACATACCACGCTATTCTTTGTTAGCAGCGTCGGATGCGTTACACCCTCTCCTTGCTGTTTAAGTTTTTTTATACATTCTTTCATTTTTAATGATTTAAGACAAAAACAATATGCATTTTCAAATCATGTGCATGAAAGCACAAATGTAAATCATTTTGTCTTAACTTATAATTAAATATTACTTTTAATTTCTAAATCTCGATTCAAAAATATGATATTTTTAAGATTTTAGTGTATTCGTTTTAAATTACAAAAATTTTGGTCATTTTTATATCTTCTGAGAATTAAATGTACTTAATAATTTTTATCTGCATTTATCAATCTTTTCATTAAAGTCTAATGAATTATACACATTTTGAATGTAATTTTATGCAAAAAAATTAAATTGCGTTTTAAATTTTATTTATATCAAAAACTTCCTTGGGGTTTTTTTAAAAACTCGCAAAGAGATTAAGCATCCTTGCCTTCGTCGACGAATAACGCGGATCGCGCCGGGTTTTGCGTTATCCAACTTGTAACAGACAGCTGATCTGATAGTTGTATGCACTCTTCCAACGTCAATATTGTCAATTATTTCTTCGGCTTAAGCTTTGCATTTTTAAGTATTTATTTGTTTTTGTTATTATTATGTTGTATTTTTATTTTTGCTTAGCAGGTTTTTTGTGTAGAGATTTTGCAAATATAGAATTTTTTTCTTCATTCATACTCTATCTTTGAATGCATAATAAAAATTGTGTTTTATTTTTTTGTTTTTTTAATATTTGTACTTTTATCACATGTTTCGTGCTGAATTTGCTGCCTTGAATAGGGTAAGACCTATTGATTAAATGAATTAAATATATATTAGAATTTTTATTTTATTTGAATTGGCTGTGTTAAATCTGCCTACACATGGTGTTTCTTCATTCTTTAATTTTGAAAAGTAAATTACTTTTATCATTATATAGCAGTAAAATTAAAGTTCTTTCTTTATAAAATTCTTTTTCACCGGGACGCCTACGCTTTTTTGCATTTCTTTGATGCATAATTTATATTGATTTAATTGGGTAAAATTTTACATTAATAAAACACGGTTCAATAACCCCCATTGGTCGAATGATTTTTCATTACCGATTTAGGTCACTTCATTTAATTTTGTAAAGGTTCTTTAATACAATTTTTTTTAATATAATTTTATTAATAATTTGCAATATCTAAATTATATTATAACATGTTGAAATTATTATTTAATAATTTAAATAAATAAATTTAGAGAATTTTCAATTTTATTTAACAACAACGAGCAAATTCATAATATGTTAGCGTTTTAATATAGTTTGATCGGCGTGATGTGGAACAATCGTCCAGCGCTAATTATTTGAAATAATTTGAATTTTTTGTTAATAATTTTTTTATGTGATTAACTATTAAGATCTCTTTTATTTAAAGTTTTTGTTTATTTGTAGTTATTTTTGAAGAAAAAATTAAAACATTTTTTTCTAATTTAGTATAATTTTGAATAAAATTGATCATTTTAAAATTTTAAGGCAATTTTTACATAGTAAAACAAGATAATAAATAAAACTGTTATTGTTACAAAATGCATCTAATTTGTAGCGACTTATTTGCATTTTTATTCAATGATTTAATTTTTATTCAATAACAATAACTTACGGAGTGGTTATTAATAGAATTCAACTTCTTATCGCAAATGCAAAAAATATAAATAAATTTGATTGATTGAAAATATTATTATTTTGCAAAAAGTGTCTTTGCAACACTAACTAAATGTTATTTGACATCGATGATTCCACTCACTGCAATGCCTCAAGGCACGGGCTGTACTTCGAAGCTTTGTATTTCAAGGAATTTGTTCGTTATTTTAAAATTATTTAAATTAGTTTTTAATGTGTAAAAATACATTTAGTTTTGCCAAAAATTAAATTCATAGAATATTATATTTATTGCTTTATGTTATAATTTATGGCTAAATTTCATTAATGAGGTTACTTAGTTTATGATCTGATTTCAGTTTATTTTAGGCCAGTATGCTTTTTAAAAATTTGACCATCATGGGTTAATATTTATCTTTTTATGTAATTGCCGTGAGGTCAAGGCACGATTAAAATATTTTTATTGTTAAATCTTTTTATAAATATTTCCGATTTTTATTTTGTTTACATGGCCTTCAATTTAATTATCCTTAATTGCATTTAATTTGAAACGATCTTTATATCTAGGTTAGGCAAGTTATTCCCGATCAAATAGAGGTTTGATAAAAGAGCCGGTGATGAGCATCAGAGGTGGGCGGAAATTTATTTTAGAAAAACGGAAATATTTTTTTTAACGGAAAACGGAAAAAAGGGCCAAAAACAACGGAAAAATTTTCAAATGAAATAAAAATTATTTTAATAAAAATGTTTTGAAATATTATCAATATTCACTAAAATGTTGAAAGTTGTCTTTTTTTCAGCGGCATTCTTAAGTCTACTTTAAGCTTTTAAGGGGGGGGGCGGGTGAGCAGTGCCGATAGGCGCCGCCAGAGAAAATTTTGAATTCAATTTGTTAAGCGATTTGCAGACAAAATTTTAAAATACGGTCACCGTAAATGTTCAAAAAAAGTCAGAAAAATCACTAATATAGTCGTGGATCTGACCTTAAAGTGTTCCGACCACTCACCATTACACCACAACCAAAGTGCAGGAAGCTAAAATTCATGGGGATTGTATGTGTCGTTTTGTAGCTATATATGCAGTTTGGCCCTTCGAATCACGAATAAATAAATTTTTTAATTATTTTCCCATAAACTTTATTTAATTTAAAATTGTCAATGATAGTTTAATTTTTACGCGCATGGCATTGCGTCGACTCCGCCACTTTATTTTGCTAATTGCTTTGCTATATTTTTTGTTTTGATCATTGCTCTTGACCAACATCTGAATACAAATCCTGTTTATTTTTCTAATTAATTCATACTTTTCAGTTATTATAATTTTGATAAGAAAATAAAAGCTCCAGGCATCGAAATCCTTAGTTCGTGTTCAAATTCGGTATATTTTACCATAATAATTTTAATAATTTCAAATTTATTTTATATGTTATTTGTCATTTAAATTCACGCGAATGTTTGTATTAAGGCTGACTTTACATTTATATATAAATAAATAAAAGTTTTAGACGCAACCAAACTATGTCTAAATGAAAATCTTTTTCAGCGCATGATTTTTTAAACATATTTTTTATAACTTTTTTACAAATTTGCCATCCTTCGCATTGTTTAACTCTATTCTTGATTGACTCCTGATGGGGGTTTTTCGCTTGATCGGACTCCGGATGATTATTTAAATTTGTTTTATTGCTTTTGTAATTAGTTAATGTTAATTAAAATTTACATTTTAAACATCATTATTTTTGTGTTTTCTCAATTGGGTTTGAAAGTGATATTTTATAAGTTTTCGTTTGTTGTGGAAATTGCCATTTACAAAGATTATGAAATATATTTGATTTTTACTTTATATTATTAATATAAATTGATTTCATCTGATTATTTTTTATTATTTTTTTTTGTACTGTGTAACTATTTGATTATAATTTGGTTTACAAGACAAAATTTTATTTAAAATTATTGTTTTTATGCACAAATTATTGTAGTTCCTCATGCACTTTATTATATTGATACTGCACTATATAAATTAATAAGCTGCTACATTTTCGGTCCAGTTCAATGTTAACCAACCTGGAATAATTGGTTAGCGTGCCGGAGTTAATTATTTTTGTAAATTATTCATTATTTAAAAATTTCTAAAGTTAAACTTTTATATATTGAGCATTTAAATGAATACATTATTTTTTATGTTTATTTTAGTATTTTGTGTTCGCTTGACTTAGAATATTTAATAATGTTTTTTGTCTATGATATTTTATAAAGGCCCAGTAGTGTTTGGAGAAAGAGGACGAATTCTGTCTCCTTTTTAGTTCCGTTTTCGGAAGCCTCCTTCCCGAAGAAGGATAATTGTAAATTTAAAATCAAAAAATAAGACGAAAGCTCTTCATTGCTAATTGCATTCTCTTATTTCATTATGTTCCTAAATACCTTAATTTTTACAGTTATTTTTTAAAATTCTTATTTTATAGTTTATTATTTTTTAGCGCAAAGTAGTTTAAATAATTATAGTGTTAATTTGATATAAGCGGAAATTTAATCTAATTAGCATTATTACAAATTTATTTATATTTAAAGATTTTTATATTAATCAGTAGGGATACGACTGGCGTGGGTTCATACCTAAATCAGTTGCCAAAAAGAACTCAAATTCTATTTGGAAATTATGCACAAGCAGAAATCTCCAATAATTATTTATATTGACTAAAAAATTTTCATCAAAAAAAGTTTGTGTGGTTTTGTTTTGTAATATTCAAATGCGAAGTAAATTTGAAGATTTAATATTTTTGTTATCTTGTTTTTTTATCAAGCAATTACCGCGTAAATAAACCGTGCCTCAACAAGTTGAGCTTTTTTCCCTTAATATGTAACGGTGTTTGTACATCTTTATAAAAGGCTTTAAAATTCAATGCGCAATAGGCATCACTGGAGTCCATTCCTTAGAAAAAAACACAAAAATAAAACTGGAAAATCGGCATTTTGACAAAATTGTTAATTTTTTTATTTAACTTTTTATCCGTAATGCTAAAAGTTAAAAGCCTATATAATTTTATTCTTTAAGTTTTATTTAATAATTAATTTTGTCCGTCTTTGCACAGAGAAATTTGACCAAGGACGCCACACAGGCGCGAATACATTTGGAAGTGTGTGCACCACACCTACTGCATTTGCCCAGCCCGAAGCAGAGTATTAGTCAATAAATGCTTTTTATTTTATTAATTTGGAGAATTTTTTACTGTGTTTTAAATTGTAACACAAATTTTTTTAGAAATTTATGAAAAACCATTTATAATGGTCTATAAAAAAATACTTACTTATTAAATTGATATTTTTTAACAATTCAGTCGATATATATTGTTTTTACATTCATTTCTTTTATTGGGGCTGGCCATTCTTTGTTTGCAGATGTGTATTGTAATGATCCGGCCAGTATTACTGCTTTTTATGAATGCCAACATAAATTGATTTAGATTATATTAATTTTTTACTATTATTATAAATATTAATTAAATTACTTTCCTTGTGTTTTTGTAAATTGATGTTTGTTATTTAAGTATAAATTGCTTTATTTCTGCGGTAAGTAATTTAAACATTAAATATATCTTTTACAATTGTTATTTTTGTTTTCAAGTATTTCAAATTTTTTGAATAAAATTTTTGGATAATATAAATTATTAATTTATAGATATGTTTAATAATAACTACGTGTTGCCGACTTCGTGCGCGGTTACACGTGCTCGGTTTAGTTCTTCAGCAAAATAGAGTCGACGATGCCATCCTAATTTTTAATAAAAATGTATTATTTTAACAGTTTGAATTATCAAATTTTATTTAGTTTTTTTCGTGTTGAAATTCATTATAATTTTAATAAAATCTACTATTATACATAGTTTATTGTTCCCCGTTTGTTTTGTTTTATCATTTTTATTTTTTTTGATTTCACGTTGACTTTTTAAAGACTAAAAACGCGAAATATTGAATAACCAAAAACCACCAAAATATTGACCAAAACCCCAAAAAGTGCCAAAATATTGATTAAAAAATGGGATAACTGTAGAAAATATCAAATAAAAAAATTATAGGGAAATGTCGATCTTTTGGATTTCTTGTCAAAGAAAAAGTTATTTTTTAGGGATGCATTTTTGGTCTGAAAATTTTTTTGATTTTTAATGCTACATTTTTCGTTTTTATTCCATTTTTCTTAAGAAATTTTGGGAAAAAAGTGCCTAAAATATTAAATTTCTTTCAAGAATTTTCGGAAAAATGCCTAAAAATTGCTTTCTCAAAAAAATGCCCAAAATATTGATTTATTATGTAAAAATGGCGAAATATTGATTAATTTTCAAAAAAACCAAATTATTGATTTATATTGACTAAAAAGTCGCTCTAATTCTAAAATTTTTCGAAATGAATGCATTGTTTGGGCTTCTCTCATGATTCCCTATTCTACAAAAAAACATGTTAAAACCTTAAAATCCGGACCCTACTTATTATGGACGTCTAGCCATGCTAAACTTATCCGGGCGCGAGCGGAGTATGCGTGATTGAAATGAGACGATCACCAATTTCTCCTTGAATCAATTAAAACAAAGTGTTTCTTTAATTTCTTTGGTAGTAATTAAATTTAATTATTTTATTATGGCTTTTTATATGGGTGTATAATTTCGTTATTAATAATTGGCCACCAGATTTTTTTCCTGTTCATGTTTCGCTGTCGGGTTTAAATGATTTCGTTAAGCTTTTCATTTGTTTAGTTATTTTTAAGTTAAATTAAATTTTGTTTATTTTTGAAATGGATTTTTACTTTATAATTAATGAATTTTTTGTCTTATGGTGACAGTCTTTTTATAAATTTTGATAAAGATTAAAATTTTAACAGTTATTTTACAATATATTATTTATCAAAGTTGCTTTACACATTGTGTATATTTTTTATCTTGCTTATAACAACTTTATTTATCATGTTTAGTAAATCGCCGCACGAAGTTAATTTTTAATTTTTACAATTATCATTATTCTTCTATATAGCTTTAACTCGTTTCTTTTTTATCAATATTTGTGTTTTATTTTAATTAAAGATAACCGAATTTAACAATGCAGAACAATAATTAAATTTAAAAACATTGAAGTAGAAATGAGAATTATTTAAAATTTTAAATATCTGTACAAAATAATCTAATGTTTTAAACCAAACGTTTTACTTTAATTTTTGTTATGTTAGTAATATGAATTTTAAAAATTTAATTGTCTTATGGTGGCAGTCTTTTTATAAATTTAGATAAAGATTAATATTTTAGCAGTTATTTACAATATATTATTTATCAAAGTTGCTTTACACATTCTGTATATTTTTTATCTTGTGCAGCATTTATTTTGTTTTTTAAACTATTTTTCTTTTTCGATATAAAACTTTTAAGTTCTTTTGTCTTGTTTTAGCTTAATATAAAATACTCTTGTGCTCGAAAGCCCAGATTTTATTAAAATATCCCTTGCAGTTCCCTTAACGCGTTTATATTTTGGCAGCGGCTTCATTGTCGCTTGCACTGAATAGCTGGTGACTTTAGGTATAAAATATATAAATGTTTTTGATACAGTTTTTATTTAACTTTTTTAATTTGTTAAATTTTTATTTTTGTTGTCTCATTTTTTGAGAATATATAAAAATAGAAATAGACAAAAGACTTAAAATGTAAATATTTTAACATAATATAGCTGTGTTTATTCATAAAGCATTTTCTTTTTTATTAATATAACCAAAAGTTTGGATAAATTAATAAAAAAAATTTTAATTAGCACATAAAAACTGATTTCTTATAGTATTTTAATTATTAAGTTGAAAAATTGTTAATGATAATTTGTTATATTTCTTAATTTTATTTGATTTAATATTTATTATAAAATATAATAATACTACTTTGACAATTTAACAAATTGGTTCATCTTTTGATAGTGTAAGCAGTTTTATTACCATTAATATATTGTCATTTTTTAACATTAAGCTGATATTTAATTTTTTAAAATATATTATATTTATTTCTTAGACTTTGATTAAATTATTTTAAGTTTATAGAATGCAATGATTTACTTATTTGTGGAATAAAAAATTTTTTTATACCTATTGTTTGACAAGTGTATTTGTTAACAACATTTAAAGTTTTATTTCATTTTAATTTTCTTTTATTTTAATAAATTTAAGACAAATTGTTTATTTTGAGATATCACCTCATTTGTTATTTGAGAGTTCAATTTCAGTGTATATCCCGCGTCGCACATATCCATGTGCATCCTTGCCATTTTATTTTACATGACAGTGCAATATGCTTTAATAACTTTAACGAATAATTAGTATTCTTTTTTGTCTTGTTCCAAAAAGATTTTTCAATTGATGATCGTTTTGTATTGATGCTATGGTTTTACTGAATTAATTATCTATTACTTATATAAGTTTCTCCATTAGCCATCATCCGCTATGGTTTTGTGTTGTAACTCACCACATGATTTTAATTTTAATTATTTTGCGTTTAAATAATTTAGTACTTTCAGCATTTTCCTGATTAATCGTATGTCACAATAAATCATAAGTAATTATTTATAATTGACGCTGATTTGAAAAGATTTGACGTTTTTTGTATATTTAATAGTTTAGTTGGTTTTATAGTTAACGTATTTTATCAAATTTGGTCTGTTTTTTATTGTATACAATTTAAAATAATTATTTTTTTATGAGCAAGAGGCAACAATTTTTTGCATTTTTTTTTTAATTTTCTATATTTCTCTCTTCTTGTTTTTTTATTATTATTTTTGATGTATTTTTTTCCTAGTTTTTCTGACTTATTTTAACGTTATATCTTTCACAAAAATGCGCCATGGATTTTGAAATATATTTTATTTAAGCACTTTGATTTGATTTTATAAACAAAGACAATAGAATACCTATTTTCAATACCCATTATTGCATATTCAATTTTATAGTCAAAAATTTTTTAAAAACCGCACGGGCATTTTTTAAAAATTGTAACTATATACAATTATTAATAATTTAAACACTTTTATAAAGTTATTGTTGGTCATCGGACATGGAAGATTGGAGATTACAGTAAATGTGTGAAAATAAAATGATACCATGGCAAAAACTACTTTATTCCTTCCCAGTGAAAATCTTACATGATCGTAATTAAACTGATTAAATAGTTGATTATTATTTTGCTATATATTTAATGGTCAAAAAATGTTTAAATGTATTTTCTGGTTACTTTATCATAAAGTTCCAGAAATTGTGGCTTTCTTTGACTTTTATTAGTCCAAATAAGGTATGTATTTGGACGGTCCACGAAAATGGATCGATAAATTTTGGAATTGTCTGACCGAAAGGTTGGACTTAAATTTAATTTCACACTCCTCCATTGGAAGGGTTTTCAATTATTTTCGACGTGAGTAATTGGGCATTAACGCACCCTGTCGAACATTTGTTACTACTTTATCATAAAGTTCCAGAAATTGTGTCTTTCTTTGACTTTTATTAGTCCAAATAAGGTGTGTATTTGGACGGTCCACGAAAATGGATCGATAAATTTTGGAATTGTCTGACCGAAAGGTTGGACTTAAATTTAATTTCACACTCCTCCATTGGAAGGGTTTTCAATTATTTTTCGACATAAATTTGTATTTTTAGCATAAATTTTACATTAAGAAATCTTTTTACACAATTTTCGACAAAATTTTGGAGTTTTATAACAAATTTACATTAAGAAATCTTTTTACACAATTTTCGACAAAATTTTGGAGTTTTATAACAAATTTTACATTAAGAAATCTTTTTACACAATTTTCGACAATTTCGACAAAATTTTGGAGTTTTATAACAAATTTTACATTTGAAAAAATAGTGTGCTAAAAAGAGAGAGTCAGACGACGTGAGTAATTGGGCATTAACGCACCCTATCGAACATTTGTTACTACTTTATCATAAAGTTCCAGAAATTGTGTCTTTCTTTGACTTTTATTAGTCCAAATAAGGTGTGTATTTGGACGGTCCACGAAAATGGATCGATAAATTTTGGAATTGTCTGACCGAAAGGTTGGACTTAAATTTAATTTCACACTCTCCATTGGAAGGGTTTTCAATTATTTTTCGACATAAATTTGTATTTTTAGCATAAATTTTACATTAAGAAATCTTTTTACACAATTTTCGACAAAATTTTGGAGTTTTATAACAAATTTTACATTAAGAAATCTTTTTACACAATTTTCGACAAAATTTTGGAGTTTTATAACAAATTTTACATTAAGAAATCTTTTTACACAATTTTCGACAAAATTTTGGAGTTTTATAACAAATTTTACATTAAGAAATCTTTTTACACAATTTTCGACAAAATTTTGGAGTTTTATAACAAATTTTACATTTGAAAAAATAGTGTGCTAAAAAGAGAGAGTCAGACGACGTGAGTAATTGGGTATTAACGCACCCTATCGAACATTTGTTACTACTTTATCATAAAGTTCCAGAAATTGTCGCTTTCTTTGACTTTTATTAGTCCAAATAAGGTGTGTATTTGGACGGTCCCCGAAAATGGATCGATAAATTTTGGAATTGTCTGACCGAAAGGTTGGAACAAGCAATGATGTGTCATGCCGATGCTTTGAAATTTTTTTGGCATTTCAACTAATTCATTTATTAGATTGATGACGTATTTTTTATTTGTATGCTTCATTAGCCTTTAATTTATTGGGTTTAGAACATTTTTTTAGTCCAATGTTTTTGAATTAATTATTTAAAATATTAATATTTGGTGAACAAAGATTTACATTAGCTAAATTTGATTTTAAAATAAATTTAGTTATTTCGACAATTTTACTTGTTTTGAAATGCAAAATGTGTACAAATATATATACTGTAAGCAAAGCAATCCGCGTTTCGCTGACGATCCATGAAATTGATTGACTATTATTTATTGTTTTTTTGTTAATTCATTGTCATAAAGTTGTTCATGACAATTTGTTGGTGCGGGCTTGTTATATTTATCTGATGTTTCTGCCTTATACGGTACTGGAACGAAACCGAACAATTCATATATCAATCGACTCCACTCTAAGCCTAACGCACGAATCTGCAAAAGTTTTGAGCGGACAAAATTATGAAGTAAAGTTATGGCCCCTCAAAGTTCCACCCTCAAAGTTCCACCCCCAAAGATCGACATTTTTCCTAAAATTTTTTATTTGATATTTTTTATAAAAGTTTCAAAAACGTGTGAAAAATATTATATTTACAATTGTAAGAAGAACATTAATAAAGACTGATGGATTTTAAAAGTTTTCACGCAAAATTGACTGGATTTGGTTAGTTTTAGCACATTTTCTAGTCCTTTAGGGGCTGCACTTATATTAAACCAAATTGTAAATGATCTAAACAAAGACTCCATGTAAGCTTTTAAACATACATATAAGTTATTGCTAAAGTTTAATTTAATATATCATAATTCTACATAAAATAACGTAAATATTATTCGTCTTTAATTTCAACTATTGTTTTCAGTAACTAATATTTAATACATTTAAAATAAACTAATGTAAACAATGACTTTTAACTCAAAATTCAAACACTAAATATTTTATTATTGTATTTATTGCCACATTTTGGCAACTCATTTTCTCTTTTTCGCCAATAAATTATCCTAAACCCATCGTAAATAAAATAATAAATAAGTGGATAGTAAATTACATTGAATATTTAAAATTTTCAGTTTGTTTGAATAAATTCAAACAAAATTTAAATAATCTAAAAACTGATAAATAAATTCCTTGAAAATGCTATCAAAATAAGCATCAACAACCTTTAATCCAACAACCAAAAATATAAATAAATATATTTATAAACATAATTTATAAATTCGATTAATTACTGTTCAATGATATAGAATTTATGTACCAAAAAATCATATGAGTACAAAGGGTCTATGGGAGCACTTAAAGATTATGCATCCTTGTGAAAGAATGTTTAATAATTCAAAACTATGTCAATGACTATGCTGCTATACAAAAGCTGGCTGACTATTTATTTTATTTTATTCAATTAATTTGTTATATTTACTCTGTCAACCAAAAAAAGCTATCAAAAAGAATAGAAAATATAAAATTTAACTTTATAATTAATACAATGGTATAAACACCTGGTAAAAAAAAGAAGCAATAAATTGAATTTAAAACAACCTGAATAATTAGTTAACGACTTATTGATTATAAAATTAAAAAGAAGACGAACGTGCTTGTATTTAGCATCAACATTTGTTATAATTAATTATAAAAATTAATACATTTCAAATCTTTAAAGACTCAATTGCGTGAAAATATAATCGAATGATTTAGAGCGAAACTTCTGCTTAATTTTTCAAAACTTATTGCTGCTATGCGGATCTTTGCGGGTGACAAATATTAAAATAAAATAAATTAAGATAAGTCGATGTGGAAGAAATTATATTTTAAATTAACTAGGCTACATGCCCTACTTACATTATTCTATTTAATCTAGAAAATATCATAATGAGACATTAATTACACAGTCTTCTTTTGAATTTATCTTAACTATTATTATCAGGCATTTCATAACATAAAGAAAAGAACGACGTTGCTACTGTCCAACAAATGGTGAATTGTAATGGAGCCTCCGAGAAGTTACCCACTATCCCGAGGGGCATTCTTGTGTAAAAATTACTTATATAAAACAAAATATTTAACAGAAATAAAATTGCAATTACATACACCTGTTTAACCATTATACGGTATTAATTTTGAGAAAATTGCAATTAGCCAAATCGGAACTTGTAAAGCCAGGCGTGTAGCATGCAAAGGGAATTAATAATCAATATCATAAAATTATATGAAAAATAAATAATTATTTTACTACAAAAAGCTTTTAATAAATAAGTGGATAGTAAATTACATTGAATATTTACAGTTTGTTTGAATAAATTCAAAAAAAAAATTTAAATAATCTAAAAACTGATAAATAAATTCCTTAAAAATGCTATTAAAATAAACATCAACAACCTTTAATTCAACTTACAAAAAAATCACGATAAAAATGGTAAAATAAATATGTAAAAAGGAAAAGTTAGACGGAATAAACAAAAATTGATTGCTTTTATTGCAGGCAATAATGTAAAAGTTATATCAAAATATGTAATAAAACTTTCTTAAAAAAATATTTAATATGTTTTTAATTGAATTACAATGATTTTAACCCTTTATTGTGTTTTATATCATTATGTGCATTTCATTTATATATTAATATCCGAGAATAATTTTTAAAGACCGAAATTTATAATATTTTAAAGGCTCAGGGAGCTGGGGATTGCAAGTTACAACTACGTACCTTCTTATGTTTGTGATGTTATATTTGTTGGTATAATATATTTATTAAAATTAAAATCGGACCCCCATTCTTAATTTTACCATTCCAATTTATCTGCATCGCCACTGGAAAACCATGCATTTTTATACGTTTAAATTATATCCTACACCTGCATTTGATTTTGCTTTATCCGGGTTTACACCTTCAGTAATAAATTTGGTTTGTCTCAATCATCAGTAGAGCGCGGATTTATATTGACTAAAAAAGGCGAAAAATTGACTTAAAATATTGACCAAAAACCTCCAAAATATTGACCAAAAACCCCAAAAAGTGCCAAAATATTGATTAAAAAATGTGCAAAAACTGACCAAATCCAGTCAAATTTTGCGAAAACCCTGCAAAATTCGTCATTTTTTATTAATATTTCTCTCAGAATAGAAAATGTACTATTTTTCATTTGTTTTTTAAAATTTTATAAAAAATATAAATTAATTTTTTAGGGAAAATGTCGATTTTTAGGGGTGGATTTTTGGTCAAAGAAAAAGTCTCTTTTAGGGGTGCATATTTAGTTTAAAAATTTTTTTGAATATTAAGGTTACATTTTTCGTTTTTATTGCATTTTTCTTAAGAAATTTTGGAAAAAGTGCCTGAAATTATTGGATTTCTGCAAAAATTTTCAAAAAAATGACTAAAAATAGTATTTTTCTCAAGAAAAATGCCTAAAATATTGATTTATTACGGAAAATTCGCGAAATATTGATTTATTCTCAAAAAAGCCAAAATATTGATTTATAATGACTAAAAAGTCGCTCTACACTTCCGATAATAACTTTTTAATTTGTTATTGTATCAAACATGATAATTGTACCAATTTAAATACTAGGCATTAATTTTACATAGGTTTACTTAGCTTTGGAATTTAATCTCCAATTTAACATTTTAAAAAGTTTTTATAAAACACGTTTTCTAAAAAGATCCAATAACGTCATTTTGAACGTGCTCATAATTTTTCTTCGAACAGAATGTTTTTTATTATAAAGGTGTTATAATTTTTTATTTAAATTCATAATTTTTATTAAATGGGAGGGTGTTTTTTGAATGGTGGGTCTTTGTCTCCTTGGCTCCCCAAATATATAGCCTACCCCTTAAGATTTTGTTAATACTTATCTTTTAATATACCTAACCAAATAGTTTATTATTATAAATCAGAGCAAAACATCATTTTGGACCATTTGTTCAATATAATCAGTAAATATTTTTTCAGTCTCTTCAGTGGTGGCATCATTCAACAGGGTATTCATTCGGACTCTGTTGCTTTCTTCAAGTTGCAACGGCTGCAGCTTTGCACGCATCAATATTAGCGAAAGCAGCAAGCGCCCAGTGCGGCCATTCCCATCTGGGAATGGGTGTTCGTTGAACTAAATTTTTTATCAATTAAGCATAAAATTGTGGTTATTTTAATTTCAAAAAGGTTGGTGATTTTGATTATTAAAAATCTTATATCTTACAAAGTACAAAAAGGATTTTGCTGCAAGCGCTTGGGCCCCAATCTTCTCGGACTCGGTCGCGGCTTTTAACCACTCACAAATGCCTCCATTCTTTTCATCACATTTTCTTTATCCGGGGCTCTGTGGCCGGCAACTACCATTCCGGAGGGCTCTACCGCCCCCAATTCTCCACGAAATTTGCCCGCCCACGCTTCGCGTTCCTCGCCCATGGCCAGTTTGTGAAGTTCTTTTATCATCTATAAATATGTGTTTGTTCTAAAAACCCCAAGGAAAAAAGCCTGCTTTCTGCATTAGAAATAAAAATATACACCAATAGGCTTAAGTGTCATTTTTAGCAGCAAAAAATTAAACATACAGAAAGGGAGTACGGGGCGGGGCGTTCATAAAGTTATTCATTTGCAGTTTGGAAAACTTTTGAGAGTCGTCTAGAAAGGGGGAGCGAGCGCGATTCTGTGAGATGCGAATATGGAGCATTTGCTCAGCTTGCCGGACGAGCAACATTTGGTTCGATAGCTCCATTTTCTAAAACTTAAAAAACTTATAGTTAATACTTTTAAAGTCGGTCATCTGGATAAAGAGGGAAGAACAGAAAAGAGTAATGATAGGGAAAGTTTCAATTGTACGGATAAATCAATGTATTAGCATACCAATATATGCGACAAAAAATGAAGAGCAACAAAAAGACAGCTGTTGAATAAAAAGTATCAGAAACAATTGCAATTGAGTTATCCTTGATCTAAAAAATAATAGGAATAAAGTTTTTGATGCATCGACTTGAATGTAATTGGATTTTAAGGTTGAGTACTAATTGATTTAAGGACTTTAAAATAAAGCCATTTGTAGAAAGTAGTCGTTTGAACGAAAGTAAAAAGTTGGGCAGGGATAATAATGAAGTATAAAAAATTGCACAAATGTGCACATTTTTGTAATAAGACCAAAAAAATCGTTCGAAAATCACCCTATTCTTGCTCTTATCTCCCTAATTGATCGAATATGTCAGTCAATTGCTGCTCACCCCACCGTTTGGTAAAAAATTTTGCACCCTTTATAAACCCGTAGCTCTTTCACCATAATCAGTTCATTCTCATTCATTGACCACATTCAAGGCATTTTGCCGCCCATCGACAGCTTCACTCTCGACCTTCCTATACCCTCCTCACTCTGACCAACATTTTCCAATCAATATCCGTCAGTCAAAACCATTAACCTTTTTTTGGCCAACTCATCCAAAATTCACATCAAACGTTTCAAGTCCATTCTTTGTCTGGCCAAACATTCACCAACTTCTGGGGACCCCGGTTCATTTAATTTCCGGTTTGCATTGTCTCCCACTAGTCAATTGTGTGATCACCTCAATCCTAGGTGATCACTTTTGTGTTACAGATTTTGAGATCGGGTTTAATTACCGAAGTTTGGCTAATAAATTGTAAAAACTTGGCGTATTTTCTCCACCACCAGGCCCGAACCCCAACACCTTCCTCCAACCCACAAAGCACTACCGTGTGCGAATCTTGGAGAATCTCCCGACCATGAACACCGTGGAGAACCGACACATTCAATACTTATTTTTTAATAATTAATTTAATAGACTTTTTGCAAATTTATAAACAAAAAGAGTACATTTTTTATGGTAAATCATCGAAATAATGTTGTTCAAATTGTTTGTATAAACAATAATGGCGAACATTAATAATCAAAAACAATACATATTTGTTTCATAATCAATTTGTCATTTTCATAGTTTTAGAGCAAAAAAATGTACATTTTTTGTTTGACTAACGCTGAAAATATTGTTCAAACGACTGATTGCATAAACCCACGCATGAAGACATGAAGGGCCCGGACACACAGAACCATTCCCGTCTGCTCACTCAGTGCTTTCGTTGCACAGCTAAAAATACTCAGAAAATTAGTAAAAGAAAATAATAACACCAAAAGAGTTCAAACTTGCGTGACGGAATGCCTTCACAGGGAAAAGACATTTTTGCTGCTTGTGAGAAATATGTTTTTAATGTACAAAAAATGTGCTTTCAAATTATTTTGAAAAAGGCCAAATTTTGGAAAACTATCCCCCAAAAACTTACTCGTTCGACAAAGCAAAGTCCACCGAAAAAGCGGTTTAGAACAAAAAAATGTAACATATTTGTTTAAAAATCATTGTCATTTAAAAAAAACTATAAAATTTAATAGATATTGTTGTAACTTTTAATTAAAATAAAAAACAATAACAATTCTAATAAAATTAAAAACTTTAAAATTAATTTAAAGACATAAGTCATGCTATGTAGAGTTGTCGGGACCCTGACTAGAACTGAAATTTCAATTTTTTGATCGAATTTATTTTTCAAAATTCCGGTCCTGGTTTTTTAAATATTTATTTTTCTTTATTTTTGTCTATCCCCGGTTGGTTTCACCTTAATCCCAGGACTGAAATGTCTTTTTTAGGGGGGACTTAGTCCCAGAAAAATAATCCTGGCCTAGTTAAAACTAATTCCATTTGAAGACTAAAATTTGCTTTCACTTTTAATGAGAAAAAAAAAATCGTCGCCCTAATTGTTATAAAATAAATTTATTACCAGATGAGGCTGTACGACTAGCGATTAATTAAATTATAAAGTTAAACATTTTATAAAATAATAAAACATTTATGTAAAATTATTATTATGTTTAGACATTTAATTGAAAAAACAAAATATTGAGAACAAAAATAATTAATATAAATGGCTAATTTGTTGTATTGCTGTCAAAATACACATATATTTATAAACTTACCCTAATACAAAAATAAGTAACAAATTATGAAACCTAAATTTCGTCAAGATTTGCGATCGGTTAAAAAAACATCGGAAATAATATCAATTAAGTTTAAAAATAAATCAATATTTTATGAAACTAAATTATAGAAATTAAATAATAATATTCGCAATTTACTTGAGGGGCACTTTGCAATGGCGTACATGTACCGTTTCCAAAACAGATGAATGGCGATTGTTGCGTGGTGTCTTTGTGCGCAATTAACGTAAATGCAAGTTAAAAAGCAAATTCCTGCGGCAAAAAGCACGCTAATAATTATTTAAATAATATATTCATAGTAAATTTAAAAGATGTTAAAAATACAAATTAGTCTAATGGAACAAAATTAATGTTTAATAAAATAAATTGTACCTTTTAGGTACATATATAATAAAAAAGAATTCTGCAAAGATCAAAATATTATTTAAGTTAAAGGAAATTATTCATTAAATACTATAAAATGTGATTTTATTGTTATTAAAAGTTTGCAGAAAAAATTTATGCTATTAAGACAGTCAATGGTATAGGGCCGGTATCAATATAAATTTACTCCAAATGAATTATTATATTGTAAACTTCTCAAATATCAAAAAATTTTAATTTACCAGTTTAATCTATATAAAATACTTTATAAATGATAAACAGCCTGCCATGAAACAGGGCATACCTTAGCATTGTACCTGCTCGTTAATTTTGATTAAATCTATAGAAAAAATGATATGAATGCTCTAATTTCTACATTGCAACTTTTTTAATAATTGGTTCAATCAAACTATGTAATTAATGATTAAGTTTGGCTATTTGTAATAATAATTATATCCAAAAAATACAAACTAATATTCAATTTTAAAAAGCATTTTTCCTCGCAATATTGAATGAATAAAAATGAATCAATATCAAAAAAACTCATAATACAACGAAATACTATTTAAAAAAGCTCGAGATGAAAAGGCTGCATTGCAAACTGAAAACGAAAGCAATAGTTTTCTGCAATTTTCTGGGTATTTAAAGTGTTAAGAATAATATAAAATAACAAAAAAGAATCGAATCCAAATCATTTAAAATATCGTCAAGATTTGCAACACGTACCGTGTCCGAAACAGAGCGATTGTTGCGTGATGTCTTTGTGCGCAATTGAGGTAAATGCAAGTTAAAAAGCAAATTCCTGCGACAAAAACCACGCTAATAATAATTAAATAATAATATATTCATAGTAAAATCATCATTACACCAATTTTTTAATCCTAAAGAGAAAATTTAAAAATTTAAAGATCTATATTTGAAGTAAATAAAGCCAGCGCCAAAGTTAAAAAACCCCCATTTTATTACTGACAGCAATAAGAAAACTATAAACACATAATCGATCATCATCATAAAACCCAAATATGAGTAATAAATTTAATTAGAATTTTCAATAAATTAATGAAATTAAATGTTGTGATTAATGTTTATTCATTTGGAAATTTAATGAATTATCTAATTTTAAAATCACATAACAATTATTACCATTGGAAAGCTCTAAATGAATAGAGAAAACATTACAGCAAAGTCGAAGCGGTTTGATAAGTTTCAAAAAAGTTATAAACTAAAACTGCCAAAAATCGGGCTTTTTCGTGGTTTTCTGATCATAACTTTTTTAAACTTTGATTTGCAGCTTAGTTTAGTTTTACAAACAGCTTTTATGGTATAAGGTTTAACTGATTTAATGCGGTGTGAATAAAGTTATGATGTCTAAAATTATTTCATAAAATTTTGGCTGGTGGGTGTTGCTTTAAATTTACATTGAATTTATTGCCATAAAAAGAAAGCTTTATCTTTTTATTATTTAATTTTATTTGGTTATCAATTTGATATCTAATAAATTTAGTAAGTAAAAAACTCACTTTCGATGAGTTGTTTATTATTCACAAAACAAAGGCTGAATCGTTATTTAATTAATTGGATTTTTTGTTTTGTGAAGACCTACGCAAAGTTTGGCAAGTATGTCCGCAATTTCGGCATTACGATCATTGTAGTCAAGCCTAAAATTCCTATGATGTGTGGAATGTGCAAAAATTAATTAAACTTATTTGGCGCGGCGGGGGGTTGCTCTCAAAGCTGCCCTCAAAATTCACCGTGCGCAACGGCTAATAAAGGTTCAAATGTTTGAGGGCTGACAGGGTGGTGGTCGATTCGGCGGCGCCGAGCAGTCAATAGTCATTGGCTCCAATAATATTATGTTAAAGTATAATAAAATATAACGGATAAATACCTTAAAAAATGAAGATTTAGTATTACTGACGGTTGGATTTCCCACTTACAAAAGACGAGCAACTTAAATTTAATTAAATGCAACTTGCAACGAATAAATCATTGAAGAAATTTAAAATGTCAATATTTATTGACAAAATTTAAAATTATAGAATCTAAACTGTACATAATAAAATATTTTAAATTGAAAGAATTAAATTAATGATAATAATAAATAGAAAGAATACTCTTTAAAAAATGATTTATTTGAAATAGTTTGAATTACATACCTTTAAAGCGGTTTGAATCGGTTGAAATTTTTGACAATTAAAAAATCACGACATTTTTTAAGAATCGCTAAAAAGTGCATTTAATGAATTATTAAATTTTTGCCATTGATGTTATTATTTCATAGATTTGTCATTTTGTCAATAAAACTACAAATATTTAAAAAAACAATACAACAATAAAAACAGCAAGTAAACTAAACATAACCATAAATGATTTAGACAGCAATCGTTAAAAAGACCTCGCGTGAAGCAAAAACTTTAAATTTTATGATAGGTTGGAATGCTTATTTCTTAAAACATGCTAAGAATTAGAAATCAAAAGGAAAAACATAAAATTTCAATAAAGTAAGAACGATTTTAATAAAAATTTAAATCAAGTACAGTTGGAAAATTTCAAATTCATGTACATTGCATGGGGTTAATACATATTCAATGTTAAAATGTTTAACGATCAACGAGCGATGGAAAGTAAAAAATAAATTTTTAATCTAAAAATCGAGTTATTTTAACGAACTAAAGAATTAAAAAATAAACAATCGAACGCGCCATATTTAGTTCCTTCCTGCATTTACGGCGGCCATCATAATCAACGAGCTTAAAAGTATTAATAACTTTATTTTTATAAGTATGATTTCTTCATTGTGGACCAGGGTTGCTCCGGGTTACCCGAAACCCCGACCCGAAGTTTTTGGGCGGGTTTTGGGTCGAACTCCGGGTCCACCAAACCCAATAAAATAAAAACAAAATAGGTAAGAATGTCGAGCCAAAATCAGTACACCATTTTTAAGATTTGACCCCTCCAGGTCAGAGGGAAATTTTCCTAAATTTTTAGAATTTTTTCTTAAAAATTTCGAATAAAACCAAATAAAATCAAAACAAAAATTACCGTATTTTCAAAATTTTGGTCGCAAATCATAAACTATTCTAATTCGTAATGGGTTTTTTGTAAATTACTAATAATATTATTTTTGAGGTGAGAAGGTTGGTGTATTTATATAATGAGATAATTAAATGATCGTTTAAAAATATCACAATTTGCGTTTAAACCCTGCGTTTGTTATAATCATTTTAAAACAAATAGCAAATCCGGCTGTTTGCATTGTTTAATCCTTGAATTCTTTTACAGCTTTTAAATCAATCTTTGTCGTTTTGGTTAAGGAGCCTCTAATTATCTTTGTAGAATTTTTTTTAAAGTTCTATTAATATATTTCATGATTTAAATGAATAATTTTTAAATTATATGTTTATTACATTTATTGTTAAAACTGACACGTAGTTTTATTTGAATTTCTATTTTTGTTCTCTTATGGGTTAACAAGAATATTATTTTGACAATTTACCGATTAAATGCGCGCCTAAAAACATTTGCTCATGAGATGTGGATTAATTTAAATGTGTAAATAATAAAAGATGTGCTATATTTTAATTTGACTGATGTGACTCAAGTCGGATATCATTGAAGCTTTCTTGTTTTTATGTTTAGATATTTTCAAAACAATATAAAGATGACAAATAATATTTTAAAGATGCTTTGAAATGCTCTTCCACTGGGCAATGACGAGATGTAACTGGGAATTATTAAAATTGGGCAACCTATGAGTGTGTTCTAAACTTGAAAAAACAATTCATCATCTTCGCCAACACCGCCTAGCTCCAATTTTCCATCCTTCTCCACAAATGAGCCAAATCTGTCTCCGTGTGACAACAAATAGAACTTAGAACTTTACTTTGAACTAATTGATCAAATAGTATGTGAATAAATAAATACGAAATGAACAAATAGAGGGGTCGGAGGAGGGGAGTCCAAAATAGGTGCAAACAGGGAAAATATGGCGCGAATAATAATTCGCTTCGATATCAATATTCCAATCCCTATCCAACAATATGAACTAAAGACAATGATTATTCAAAACTATAATAAGAACTTACAAATTATGTATTTAAATGTCTTAATTATCCTTTAAAGGTCAGCAATAACATCGTTAAAACAGATTTAAGAAATTAAAATTAAACAAATAAAGCGTAAATTAATTTCAAAAATAATTTCATTTATATTAGTATGCATTTAAATTTATTGAAACCATCGCACATGACGCTTTTGGGGAAGGAAATTTTTTGTTTTTAAAAAACAAATAAACCGGACGTTGTTAATTGTTCCAAGCAGCCAAATCTTTACTAGTGATTTCAATCATGGCAAGTCAGGGGATTTCAAAAAGAAATTAAAATTTAACATATTTTAAACAGACAAAAAATACGATGAAATAATGCCGTAATCAATAAAATTTAATAAATTAATACTCCTTAAAAATCCAAATAAAACAATAATAAGTGAATATGAAAGCCTTATATTTATTGATACATAAAATAAATGAAAATGCCTAAGAATAATGGTCGCATCGACCAGAAGCCAAAAACTTCATTTTGTTAGGTTTTAAGATAAGAAAAAAACTAAAATATCTAAGATTCATTAACGAAATTATTAATTCAATGAATCAATGAATAAAAATTACCTTCAGTTTTATTAAAAGAAATTGCTATGTAATTCTATGTATCTCGTTAAAATACAAAATTTAAAACTTAATAAATATTCACATATGAATCTTATTAAATAATTTTAAAACAAAATCATTGTTTATGAAATAAAAAAGGGTAACACAAAATCATGGCAAAATCGGCACCGCCGACCCCTTCCTCTCGGAAGTGAAGCAGAATTTTTTAAAATATAATACAAATCTTTAAAGCTTTTGTTTTGTATAGGTAGTTTATTCCTAAAATTGATATTAGTTTTTCTTTAAATTTAAATTTATTTTACTTAAGGTTTCAAAACATAAACTCGTAAATTTTGACAGTTGATTATTGTTAATTTATTATTATTATTATTTTTTAAATTCTGCGTTTTAGCAAATTTAAATATCCTGCAGCAGCAGCTGTATTTGGCTCATATTGGGTTTTGTATGAAGTGATAAATTTTAAGTTGGAAAAAGTTTTTTGATTAACGGCCAAATGTTTTTTAAATATTTAAGTACATTTTTAAAAGGTAATAATTCTCTTGTAATTTGTATTTTATAAATATTTTTTTATTTTATTATATTTAATAATAAAACAATCGTGGGTATAATTTTAAATTTGTATCATAATTTTAAAATTTGTTAAATGTTAAATTTATATTTATTTACTTTTTTGTATGTTTATTCTTTGGTCTAAATAGAAAAATCTAAATAATTAGTAATAATATTTGCATAATTTAAATTACCTAAAAATTGAATTTAATTTTTTTCTTACATTTCCTTCTTTCTTTTTGAGTATACATTAATATTTATTTTATTCGTAAGGAATATCGGTAGAAATCGGTAAAAATTCACGGTAAATTTACCGGTTTACCGTTACCGGTCGCATTTCAATCACAACCGGTAAAAATCGGAAAATTTACCGATTTACCGTTACCGGTCGTTTTGGGCAACGAACGGTAAAAACCGGTAACGGTATTACCCGTTTTACCGTTACCATTACCGGAAAATGCTATTTGCCGAACACTAATATTAACTATATTCTCTATTTAAGTCTTAAAAGGAATCAATTTTATTTTATAGACCATTAAATTCGTTTTATTTATCTATTTACAAATTTCAATTCTATTTTGTGATACTAATCTGTTTTAAACAAAATATAAATATTGTTTTCTATAAATTTTGGGTTTTTTTCAATTATCCAAATTTAGATGTTCTACCCGAGACCCGGCTATATTTAAATAATCTGACGGCTGGCGGCGTCGACAAGCGCCGTCGGAATTTTTTTTTTAGATTTTTAACATTAGTGCCCACGAGTCTTTGCCGTTTTATCCATGGCTTTAAAAGCAATTTGGAGCAATTTAAAGTCATTTTTGTAGATTTTCAAAGCCAACTTAACCGGTTAAACCCCGGTTGAACGCTTTGCCGCACAAAATTTGTGTTCGAAAATTTGGATTTAGCACCAAAACAAACATAGAGAAATCTTTTTTGCAAGATTGATGCAGTTTTTCTTTATGTCAACGAGTGATCGTTGAAGGTCTAATTTTTATAAAAAGACCTAGAATACAAATTTTTGAAGTCAAAAACCAGAAATTTATATTTATATTAAAACTTATTTTCACTAGATTGTTTTATCGCGTCTCATTATCACTAGACGCTGATCACAGGCGTATATATAATCATTTTTAATATTATATTTGAATATTTATATAATGGCAAAAATGCCTTGTCATTTATTTAACATTTTTTTTCTTTTATTGATAATTGCATAAATTATTTTCGGTAAATTATTTTTTTGTTAGTATTTTCAATTTCTTTGGTTATTTGTTTTGCTAGCTTCAAATTATTTGTGTATTAAATATTTCAAATAGAATTTTTTAAATTAAAAGTATGCATTATAATTATATTTTTATGCATTAAAACCACTATTTTTGGTTTCACTTTTAGCCAAGTCTTCGACCACATCAAAGCGTTTGAAACGTTCGAAACTCTATTTTACCTTTAGCTTCCGCGATGGACCATGCAAAAACGAGAAACAACATCAAAATTAAAAAAATTTTTAATTAATAATAATATTTTAAATCATTATATTGGTTATATTGGCTTTATGTTGCTTTTTATTTTTCTACTCATAGAAAATTTACTAGGTAATATTATTTTCTTAAATTTAATCTTTAGAGCTGTAATACACATGACTCAGCAGTAGCTGTACAAAGAAGATTCATTTTTTAAAGGTTTATTTTTAAAATTTTAAATGTCGTAAAAGAATGAAAGGAGCATTTTCTTTATTTGGGTATTTTATTTTGGAAGATGAAGCAATTTGATGATTCTAATGCTTGGGTTGCAAATAAATGTTTGTTTTTATTTTCATAAACATCGCTCGGCATCAATTTTTGTCAATTCTTTAGAGTTTAAATATTCATGAATTCTAACACATACAATGCAAAAAAAATTTGCGCGTTTGTTTTTGGTATTTAAATGGTATTATTAGTAGATTTATTCGATTAATGTATTTGATTTTTTCGAAACAACAAACAGTAATTAGGATACAATCGAATTTTGCATTAACACGTAAGTTTTTATTCATTGAAAAGTTTTTTGGAAAAATTTAAGTTGATTGATTTTGCCTTAATCTTGTAAAAATAATGATTTAATTTTGAATTTTATTTTTTGCAAGAAATTGTTTGCTTCATATTTTTCTCTCATTTCTATATATTCTCATTGTACAATATTTATTATTATCTTTTTTGCTTTTGGTTTTAAAGCCTTATTTTTGGGAAAATCAAAACTTGTAAACTAATTTTGCTTTTTGTATCAATTTCTAATTCACATTTAACTATTTAAAACTCGTTGTCGCAATTATTTTGTTGGAGTGATTATTTGATCACTATTTTTAAAATAATTATTTTTTTTTAAATGGCACCCATATTGCTTACATAGTCTGGCAAATAGCTTTCGTCTCGTATAGGATAAACATTTTGTTTATTAGTTTCATTACATTTTTTTCGCTGCTTTTGTATTATATTTTAATTCCTAAATTTCCATGATTTGGATCGGTGATATTTCTTCGACTAATCAAAACCATTAATTTAAGTTTTTTTATGTTTCAACATAATTTATTAATTGATTGTTAGGGATTTTTAAATTTATTGCGATGCTGACGAATGAATTGTTTAAAGTTTTTGTAAATGAATAAAGAAAAATAAAAAATTATAATTTATTGGTGGACGGACCCAAATTACTTTTGGTGTTTTTAAATATAATAATGGAGGAGGTAATTAGTTCGCCGAAGCCAGCGCCTAATACAAGTTAAATATTTAGATTGATTATACTCATTAATTATTATTTTTATATTTATGTGCAAATTCTTAATTAAATGTTTTCGTAGAAAATTACTTTACAAACATTGATGGTAATCTTCAAGCTTATCTTAAATTTAAATCGTTAATTGCTATTTTAATTCAAATTCTATTATTAAAATGTATTAATGATCTTTTAACGTATTGCGCATAGGAGCATTAATAAGGGATATTTTAAATAGATCAACAATTTCCGTCAGCAATGGGCAATTCCATATTATAGGTATATGTTTAAAATTAAATATGTTTTAATTACTTCAAGCAGAGATGGAGTTATTTCTAAATAATAATGGAAGCAGTTGATTATTTTATGGTTTATGTAAGTTCTTTTGAATCTTCTGAATTTTGAATCAGTCTTATCCAATACTTTTTTAAATTACATAATTTATTCTTGCAGCATTTGCTTTAAAGATTGCTTATTTTTCGTTATTTTTAATATTTAAAATCGCATCCTGTTAATTTCTTGCCACGCAGCATAACTATTGCATTATTTTTTCACTCACTCCGGTAAGGCAAATGTTTGGAAGCGATATTTGACATCTATCACAAATGTAATGAATTGGTGATGCTTAGCGTAGAATTTTTGATTAACTTATATTTATATTAGTCAATAAAATTGCACAAAAAAAATTTGTGAAAAATCTAATTAAGGCAACATTTATAATTTAAATAGTTTAGTAAAATTGTTCATAAAGGATATAATACCTAATTATTTTATTAGTAATTTATATTTTTGATTATTTTTTGCATAATTTAAAATTAAGCTATATTAAAAATTGGCACCATTTGACAAATTTCCTCACAATTGAATCGCTCAGACTGATAGCTTTTTCTAGCTACAATAATTGATATTTTTTGATACGATAATTATTAAAGCTTAAATAAAATTGAAATATTAAAATAAATAAGAATGAATTGTGGTCATTTTTTTCCTGTAATTTAATATTTTAAAGCATTTAAATTATAGAGTTGTTTTTTTTCTTATAATTATGGATTTTAAATATAGCTTCTTTTTTTTTGGTTATTTAATTGTTTAATAGTTGGATTTGCTCAAACTATTTGGAAAGAGCTACTCATGTCAATTTTAAAATCATTCTATAATTTTATTTTAAACAATTTCTCATTTTTATTTCAAAATGCTTTTTGGTGTGAATTCTATTAGGCGATTTGTAATTTATTATTTTTCATGTTATGCTATTTTGAAATTTATATTCTTTATAATTATTGAATGATGTTTAAGAAGTAATGGCATTTATTTTTGCTTAGTACCATCATATAAGTTTTCATAATTACATTGATCAACATTTCTTTGACTTTCTTATCCTTTACAAGAGTCCATGCGAGCCCCACAGCATTGGCACGTTCAATCAGGTGAGTGGTTTGAGTTTTTAAATAAAACTATCATAACAGTTTTTATTTTTCGTAACTGGTTTATATGTTTGAAGTATACAGAATAACACTATGATAAGAATACCTTTTGTAATATATTCAATTTATTTTTGTTTTTTTGTATCATTAGCTGAAAATTTTTGCAAATAATTATTTTCAATGTTTGTTTATTTTAATACTTATAATTTTTTTTGGAAAAATATTTTTCGGATAATTTGTAATATTTAATCAATCTAGGTAATTTATTACTTTAATTAATTAATTCCATACAAATAAACTATTAATATTGGCTGTGAACACAACGTATATTTTACTTTAACTTATTAAATTTGCGAAAGAATGATCTTTTCAATTTGGTTTTCATTAAATTTGTAATAAGGTATTTTTTTATTTTGTAAATAAATATATTTCTAAACGATAGAATCGCGGATCTTAAAAATAAATGACAAATTATCGATTTAAAATAAAAAGCACGGCGGATACGGAACGGGCGGATGCGGTCGATAATTAATTCAAACTTATATATACACACCCGCAATTTTTTTTCAGTTTTTAATTTTGTTAAACTTTAAACAATTTTTCTCTAATTGAGTAAAATAAAGCTCAAAATAGATTTAAAAATAAATATTTATAAACAATCGTTTTAATAATTGCCTCAGAAATTTTGAGTCGAGGTCTAGAAAAAATGTGAACCACAAAGAAAACGGAATGAAATGCATAAAATCCATCGCACAACGAATAAAATAACGAAATAACAACAAAATGGAAATCAAATATCAACGAAAAGCCAAATCACAGAGTAAGAAACAAATAAAGTTTCGTATACAATGCATACGAAAAGTAAAAATGAAATGTGAATAGCCATGCGACTGGCAAGGGTATTGAGGAATGTTAATTTTGCCGTATTATTTATTTAAAAAAAAGAAAAAACACGAAGCTATGTTGCCGCCCGGTAGTAGGTCGATTAAAAGATTATATTTGACGATAAATAAATGAAAAAAACAATTAACGTGTTGGAAACAAAATTGGAAAAACTTTGTAAAAAGATGTAATAAAGCATTTGAAAATGCGATAATTAAACTGATTAAAATATTAAAACCTAAGATTTCCATAGGCAAGAATAAATTAAACCTTTTGATAAACATTAAACACCGAAAATTAATAAATATTATTCAACGAATAAAGTGAACATGAAATTTAATAAATTAAGCATGCTGGATGAACAAATTGCCTAATAAAAACGTATTGGGAATTTGCCGATTATTATACCACCCATAATCTAAGAACGTCTGGCCCAAATCTTTCAATAACAGATTGTGGTAAGTAAGTTTTTTTTAATTAAAAAAGAGAAATTCTAAAAAAATTAACAAAAGCACTTGTTTAAAACCCACAAAAAATACATTTATAAAACACATATTTTTTATAATACATCAAAAACGGTTAAATACAAAATCATACTTGTGATCAATTCATTAATCATAAAGCAAGAAACTCAATTTTAAGCTCACCATCAATGTTGGACTAATTTCACTTCCAAAAATTTGGAAATACATTTTTTATTTGCAAATTTAAGAGTCGGCATATAATTGTTGACACAGTTTAGTAAATTAATTAAATTAAATTAAACAGTTTTGTCAAGCATTTAGTCATTTTGCTCACTATTTAAAATTACATAATAATAAAACAATTTTAATTAAAAAAGATGATCTATTAAGCCAATTTTTAAATATTACATTAATTGTTATATGATTTAAAATTATTTGATTAAAAATTATCGCAAAGAAATGGCGGACCCCAATAAACACGAAATCACATAAGCTTAAATGCTAGTTAATAAATTTGAATAAAAATCAGGCATTAAAAGAAAATAAAAATATGATTATAAAAATGCTTTGAAAAGCATTTATTAAAACCCCAAAAGCAATATAAAACACAATACACTGTAACGCAAAATTGTTACAATAATTCCTGGCGTTCATTTAATAAATCAATAATTTTATTCAAAGAGACGGTACCGGAGCATTCAGATTACATCTTCTAATACAACAAGTTCACTGTAAGAATTGAAAATTAATTTTGTAACTAGACTGTTTTTATATTGATTATTTTACTGATTCCCGATTATTTAAGATAGAATTATTACAAGAAGAAAATTTAAAAAACAACAATCATAAAACATAAAACGCTAAAAATTAACGTAAAACTGCAAATAAAATGCAATTTCTAACACGAAAAAAAATTACAAAGTACCATAAATAACAATAAATTAAAAGACCATCACATAAACTAATTATATTTAAACAGAAACCATAATTTTTAAAAATAATGATTCATCATCACTTAACAACTATTCGATCCGATTGCACAGCACACAGCAGCGCACAATGGACCCAAAGAAGAAATAAGTTAAAATGGTTTAATTCAATTATTATTTAAAACATTTTCGGTTGTGAATTACTTACAGTTAAGAAATCATACTCTAGTTAGAATGGTTAACAATTTACTAATTGTTTTAATTAAGTGAGTGGTTTTAAATAAAACAGACTTATAAATCATCAATAGATTGTTGTTAAAAAACTATAGATTGATCGTTTACATTAAAAACATACGAATGAAGAACAAAAAAAACTTATTCGCAAAATCCGCCACTAAATAATAAATCAAATTTATTTTTTGAAGAAATAGTGTGCTAAAAAGAGAGAGACAGACGGTTAGAGTAATTTGGGCATCAACCCCATCTGAAAATTGTTTAGTTACTTTTTTGAACATTTTATTTTTTGAAGAAATAGTGTGCTAAAAGAGAGAAACAGAAGGTTAGAGTAATTTGGGCATCAACGCACCCCATCTAAAATTGTTTTAGCTACTTTTTTGAACATTTTATTTTTTGAAGAAATAGTGTGCTAAAAAGAGAGAGACAGACGGTTAGAGTAATTTTGGCATCAACGCACCCCATCTAAAAATTGTTTTTAGCTACTTTTTGAACATTTTATTTGTTGAAGAAATAGTGTGCTAAAAAGAGAGAGACAGACGGTTAGAGTAATTTGGACATCAACGCACCCCATCTGAAAATTGTTTAGCTACTTTTTTGAACATTTTATTTTTTGCCTCGTCAATCAATTATGGTTTTTATTTTGAATGTTCGTTTGCCGTTTACACATCTATTGATGCGAAGGTTTAATTAATTAATGATTTGTAAAAAGTATTTAATATGCAAATCGCTATATAAAATGTTAAATGGTTAAATATAAAATATTTCTGCAAGGTTATTATATTAATTGTCGTTTGAAGAAAAATTGACAGAATCCGTACTGCTCGCAGCACTCGATGGCGTAACGGCCGCCACTGGCCATAGCTATTGATCAAGACGTAACCGTTCATCTACGCTCGTGGATGGTTGTTTTGATAATGACACCGAGGCGCATTCTTTATTTTTTACAAATATAATTGTTTTTGTTTAATGATTGGCCGATAGTATTTAAAAAACAAAGTTTACCCTTTCATCCAATTTTCGTTTTTCAAAATCCAATTTTTTTCAAGGAGTTAAATAAGTAAAGAGAATGAAACGTCAGAATTTAACTATTTTTAATAAATAAATTAAATTAATATTTAATTTTCAAGTAAACATTATGTATTATATTATTTTATATTTGAACAAAAGATGCGGAAGCCGGTTCATCGACCATATTTTACGTTTTGGCCGTTAATAAATATCATTCCTTTTCTATTAGTTATCTTTCTTTAATTCTTATTTTAATTTTTGTTGTAATTTAACCTTACAATTATAGTGGTGTTTTGACAAGCAATCTTATAATTTAGTTCAATTCAACAATTTAATTTTTTTAATTTTTAGTAAGCCTTTACTTGTGTATTATTTTTTATATTTTTAGAAATTTTGTATCATTAATCTATTGTACGGCTTGTTTTATCTTTTTTTGCGTTTATTTGAAAAATGTGCTGTTGTGACTCAGGCGTATACTTAAGCTAATCATTCTTCTTTTTTTATATTAAATTTTTTTTAACAATTAAAGGGGACAAAATTTTTTAAAAAGGGCATTAAAATGTCGGTCTTTTCCTCTTTTGTAATTTTTTTTTTGCTACAGCACAGTGATCTCGTTAGATCAAAATGTTTAAGAAAAAAAGCGCTAATGGCACAGAGCGTGTGATAAATGAATTATAGATTACTAACGCTTTTATTAAGAATATTTTTAAATAAACATCACAAAAAGTAATTAAAAATTGACCATATATAAAAGTATAGAACAATAAAAATGTCAGCAACTTTAATTAAAAATGTCAATGTGTATTTACTAAATAACATTTATTATAGCAATTGACGTTGAGCACGAACCCAAACTTCGAAGTGTTTTAATTAAATATCAACAGCAAACAGATAAATGATATAATTTAAAAAAAACTTATTTAAGGCGCGCATGAAAACAAGTTAAGCTTTTTTGACATAAATAAAAATAATTAAAGTTAAATTAGATATTCTATTTTAAAAACAATGCTTTGATTTATTGATATATTAGCAGCATTCTATAAATAATTTAAATGCCCCAAATCTCAAGCTAATATACAAAAATAAATAAAAACAGTTAATATACCCAAAAACAAGTTGAAACATAAATTCATCTAATAATAAAAATTATAATAATACAAAATTTAAAACAATAAAATAGCAATTAATACAATAATACATTAACACAGTTTATTCAAAAAATTTAATACATTTATTCATTAAGGATATGCACTCAATAAACGAAAATATGTAGAGCTTTTTATGACTGGAAAATTGTCAAGCGCATCATAAAAGGTTTAAATATTTAATTGAATAAATAATAAATCAAACGCTATGGGGCCAAGAAATAAACTAAAGAAAAGCCAAAAAAAATTTTGAATTCGTGACACAAAAAGGCTCTACGTCTAAAGAAATGCTAAATTTTGCAGCGACATGGGAGCGGCTGAATTCCACGAGCTCAACACACATTCGTGAGCAATAAATAGTGGTGGGATTAACACAAAATGTATTAGTGCAATGTTTAATTTTATGGAAAAAAATTGCCTTAATCATTTTTAACAATGACAAATACATTCAAACTAGAAAAATTTGATTTCATCGAATAAAAATAAATACCCAAGATTTAGTTCACTCTTTCTTGTTCACAAATAAATCGTAAATGATTTTTATTTGTGATCCGAAAATTGGCATTCTGCAAGTGCAGTAAATTCCTATAAAAAAATGCATTTTTGCGTTATCCATTTAACATAATATTTTAGATTATCATTAATTTTGTCACTAACAAAAAAATGCAGACAGCTTAAAATAATTTAAAAAAAAGAATATTGACATTATAAACTACTTTCTTAAGCATGCAGCAATTGTAACAAATGGTTGTTTTTAAATATTATGCAACAAATGGTGTTTTTAAATATTATGCTATTTTCAAATTATTATTGAAGATAGTTAAAATAAATTTGGTGCATTAATCAAGAATTTTTATTGCCCATCATTACCTATTAATTTAGGTATATTAATAAAATTTAAAAGAAGTTTTTAAAAAGTATTCAATAATATTTAATATAAAAACGATCTCATTTTATATGCAAATTGGAGGTCAATATATTTCTACCAATGTAATAAACAAATGCTTAGATATTTAATTTTTAAATTGTACTACGTTGATTAATAAAAATTGATGAAATAAAGGCTATAAAATAAGCTAAATTAAAAGAATTCCTTGTTTTAAACAATTGAATTATTTTCTTATGAGTAATTATAAACAAAAAAAAAGATAAATAAAGAAGCTCTTGAGTTAAATCAAAAAATAACACACAACGAATACTCCGAATAACAAGGGAAGGCTTAAATAATTCGTAAAAACAAAAGAAAAAAATCTCACTTAAAAATAATCGTTAAAATATATATTAAAACCCTAAATAAATTATCTGAATTGTTTCAGGATATTGAATATTAATTTTGTAATATTGCCCAGATTCATGAAGAAATTTTTTCACACCAAAAATGTTTTTTTCAACGATAAAAAAGTCAACATTTTGCATTATAGTTCTAATTAAAATAGTTTCCAAAGATAAAATATTGAAACATAGAGTGGCCAGTCCATGCGGGAAAAGCACAGCTCTTAATCACAGAAGTAGCGACTGAAACAAAAATGTGCGATCTGTTTAACTCGGGTCAAGAACATTTAGGGTTCATAATTTGATTTTAATAAATCATGAATAATTTTTATTTGTTTTAGGATTTATATATATTTTTCCAGACAAAAATAAAGATCTAATTCTCAAAGCCAAACTAAGCCTGCTCGTTTATCCCCGAAGAGCCAAAAATTTTTTTATTGTACTGATATATTTGTTGATTTGAATGTTAATTTTCTTAATTTTTTGGTATTAGTTTTGTGTTGGAATAGGGCACCCTCTAATTCAGCTCCAACGCCGTTTTTACGAGGCGCCGCCGAGAACAAGAAATTTTATTAAGAATTTTTTTTTAAAATTTCGCCAAATCAACCTCAACATAAAATTTCCCGTTAAAGTCTAAATAAGATTTTATTAGATTAACACAATCTGATGTATCTACTCATTTTATGGTATATTTGGGTGATAAATATTTAATATTTGGTCATTTTTGACACCGATTACTAAATGCACAACTTTTTCTGAAATGGGTGAATATTGGAGCGCCGCTCGCTGTTGATAATTTTTCTATGTTTTTGTTCAATTGTCAACATTTATTTTGATTATATTTAATTTTACCATTTAAATTTGTTTTTTGACAACTTTTTAACGTTTTTTGGTTTTTTTAAGTAATTATTGATTTTTTTGTTTGTTATTTTGTTTATATTTCTAGATTAAAAAATTTATTCAGATTCTGGTTTTTGATTTTAAAAAATAATTGGTAAATGTTATATCATTTATAGCATTTAAAAATAGACATTTGCAACAATTGTTATTATTTTTTACAAATTTCAATAGATTTTAAAAACGAGGGTTCTGATAGCAGCATTTTAAAATATTTTGTTATGCGCAAAAAATGTATTTAATCAACTTTGTCAGCAAAATCAAGCTGGAAGACCAGTGTTGCAAGGTAAAACGCTAAAATGTTTTGGTAAATAAATTTCTTAACAATTAAATTCAAACGAACGCACTTTGTTGGGAAGAGAACGAATGCTTAAACTGATCAAAGGGCGTCATTGCGGTGAATCAAACATTCGGGCAGATTCCCACTTTCAAAGAGTGTCCGTTAAAAGTGAGAAATTGAATTAGATTTTCGTCTTAACTGCGCATTCGAAGTCTAATGACCTCGTTATTAAACTTTGAATTTAAGCATCATTCATTTTATTATTAAATTTTTGATGTCTTTTATTGCTTTTGAATCAAATGTAATGGTTTAAACTATCATTTCATATAATCATTATTTAGATATATATTCGGATGTTGAAATAATTTAAATTAATTTTTTGGCATTTAAATCATAATTAATTTTAAAGATGTCTAAATTACTCTCGCCGCCTGTCACTCTCTTTTTCTAATGCTATTTCCTCAAAAAATAAAAGGTTCAAAAAAGTACTAAAACAATTTTTAGATAGAGTGCGTTGATGTTCAAATTACTCTCGCCACCAGTCTCTCAAAACTATCTAAAATTAAACTTTTTTGTCTAAGATAAAAATCAAGTCGAAGTTACTTCGTGTTTGAATATAACAATACAAAAACCCAAACTTTTTAATACACCACGCATATAACGTTGGTAGTTAAGTAAAATAAAATAAACAACTTATTTCTCTAAATTGCAAGGAATTTTAAATTTAATCGACATAGAGTAATTTAAATAATTCTAAACTGATTTGTGCTGTGTTAAAATTTTATTTTTAAAAGAAACCCAGATTAGCCTTGATTTTACTTAACATTTTTTGAATATTTTTTGTATTTTTTCAACAATTTAATTTAAATTATCCTCTATTTAGTGACCAGATTGAAAAAAATATTTTTAAGCTATGATTTATTTGTCTTTTTGAAGTAATTTTGAAAAATATTTTGTTGATTATTTTGTCTTTATAAATAAAATATAGGTTTATATTCAAGTGATTTTGATTTTAATTGCGAGTTTAAATAAAATGTCAATAAGCACTTGATTTCAAAATATATTATTCAGAAGCTAAATGGTTTAATACAACATAAAACAAAATAAAACATAATTTGAAAATAAATAATTTTTTATTTAAACTACTAATAAAAAAGCAATAAAAATGTAGAAAAAATTAGTGCATTTAATAAATTATAAACAAAACCCAAAAATGTCAATAATTATTCCCACAAAAATCCGATTACCTGGCCCTAAAACTGTATTCGTATTCCCCCAACGCTGCTTAATTTCAGCAACAAAAAGTAGAAGGCTTTTTATTAAATTTTAACAACCAAAGCATTTTTGCCATAAATGAAAATGATTTTTGATACATTATTATTATAGAAATACTAAAAATAAAAAAGAGAAATTAAACACAAACAATAATCATTAAGCACAGAAATTTTAAAACTTATTTATTAATATATTGATAAAAATTAAAGCAGAATTCTAAATAAGTTTGTTATAAATTTCCCCTTACAAAGCAGTAAGTTTAATTTCAATAGCCATGTAAAAGGACTGTAGATACAGACAGTTAATTTGTTTTTGATTTTCGCTTATTAGTATAAGTTTCTGGGTCAGATAGTTTTATTGACAAAAATGTTTTGTTGCATAATAACTTGTTTTAGAATTTTTTTTAAATTTTATTAAGTTTATTTATATTAACCATTTCGCGCTTTGTTTGATGATGGTCCAATTGGTCACACGCGCTCTAGTGCAATATCAAACAATATTATTAGCTGTTTTTGCGTCTAATTTAATTTAGTTGTATTAAATATATAAACTAATTTTATAAACGTTGTTATTTTACTTTTATCGAATAAATTTATAAGTCAAGTTAAAATTTATAAGTTTTGTTAGTTTCAAAAATGTTATTCAATTTTTATTTATCTATCACCAAATTATCAATTCTGTTTTATTCAATAACCCATTTAAACATTTACGACCGTAAGTGATTTAATGGTAAATAACAATTGGTTTTTTACAACATATTGTAGGCAGATTATAGGAAAAGTTAGGGGTTTTTAAATTGATTTTTTAAATGTTTTTACATAATAATTGAAGGAAATTGGGCAATAGATTAATGTTATTATAATAGATGACCGTTATTAATATTTAATTAATTATTTTGGTTTCTAGATTATTTGAACAAGAAACATTATAATACAATTAAAACACAATATTAATTTATTTTTAACTTACTTTAGTTTATATTTAAAATTTATGTAAATTTCTGTTATTCAAGCCAAGAGCAAAGACTCCTTGCGTCATTCCCTTTCAATTTGTGGCGTGACCATTGCTTTAAATTTTAGTTTAGTTTAAAGGATTAGGGTCTGGACTGATCGAGATTTTATCTTCAAGATTGTGCAAAGAAGACTGGTAAAAGACATTTATCAAGATTTAAGGAAGATGATTAATCTAAAATGTATTAAATTTCATAATTATTATTTTAATTACTGTAATTCGTTCTTAAAATTTGAATAGCGATATTACTGTATAGGTTTGGCACAAAATTGTTTTGAATAAATTTTTTTTTAATTGTTTTTAGTTTACTTTAGTATTTAATTTAAGTTTTAAGGTTCAATCAAACATTTCTATTTATTTAATTATTTTTTCAAGTATTTTGCAATGGCATTAAGAAATCATTTAATCGTATTAAATGTGTGATATTCTCATCTCGCAATTTAAATTCTTCTAATTAATAAATTTTTAACCATCTTCACAATATGAAGTATTAAGAAGGAAAGAGTTAATAATAAATTAAAGTTGGTTTTTCTTATTACTATTTTTGGTTATGCTGTTGTATTCATACTCTTTTTTTGTCAATATTCCATTTTTTTTTGTTTGTATCTCCAACAAAGCTTTATTAACTCTTTTGAATTTATCGCGTAAAAATTCTCGAACGTGTAAGTGATCATGGACCAGGCATCATTTTATTTTTATTTTTTGTTGTTTTGTAATCATTTATATATTTTTATTTTTTAAGTAGAGTTTTGTTTTTTTAAATTTTCTCCAAACTTTCGAACACAATGTTATCTTTTTATCCATTAAATTATTTTAATTTTTTACTCGTTTATTTATCTTAAAACTAATATTTGTAAAACATATTTTTTGTTAAAGTACAGGGTATATCCCATAAGTCTTTGGTCGCATATTTTACATTTATAATTAAAAATTTGATTACGTCTCGAGCTGGTCCCAGGTAAAAAGCTCCAGCTTGTATCGAACGGCTACAGCATCTTTTGAGCGGGCAACCTAAAAAAATGGGAATAAAAGTTCTGTTCAAGTTACAGCATTTTTAGCAACATTTAAAATTAGACTTTATTTATTTAACTGTGATTTTTATACATCTTTTTCAGAAACCTTAGGCATTTGTAGACATCAAAAATTATATTTGGGTTATTTAATAAATTTGAGATTAATTAGCTGAGTTGGTTTAATTTCAAGGTATTTAATACATTGATTACCAATGTTGTTTGTGATTTTGCATATTGGATTTTGTTTTATAAAATTTTTACTCAAGAAGGTTTGCTGAATACAGATAAATTTTTTCTTTTTTTCAAATATTAAAAACAATTTAAATAGACATCGCATCTTTTCCAATTTGCACACATTGTAAGTATTATTTTATCATTTTAAGCAAAACACTCCAGATTTTTTTTTTTTAATATTAAAAGAAATTTGATATCCCAAATTTTTTTGGTTTTAATCTTATTTGAATAAATTTTAGTTGGTTAATTTTCAAAGTGTTATATTCTTAGCTTTATACAATGCTTTATGCTTTTAATGTTGTAGATGGTATTTTTGTTTCGCAACATATGTTCTTATTTTTTGTATTGGGCTTAATAATAGTTTATTTTTTAAATTATATTTAGAAAAAATAGGCTAATGTGAAAGTTAAAAAATTAAAAATGAAGAAATTTCCTTTTATAATATTACTTATTTTTGGTATCGTTTTTAATATTAAATTTCGTTAATTAATTTATATATATTTTTTATGTTTAACTACGTTCTTTTCAATTTAAAATTAAAGATAAGTTTTTAACACTTTATCAATTCAAGAAATAGTCCGTTTTTTCTATACATATTATAGGTATCGCGCTTTTACTAAATAATCTAAAACGTTAATGAAGTGAGTTGCAGTTCTAATTAATAATTGATAAGTAGTTTAATTTTAAAGTATTTCTTTTACGGGAACATCAAGATATTTAGAAAATTCATATTTAAAAACATTACTTTTTATTAATATTTTTTCAAAGAAAAAGAGAAGTCTGGTTATATAAAAAGAGCTCGATAAATCCACGAGTTTTAGATTTAATTATATTTTTATGAAAGTTTAACTCCTTTGAAGTCAAATAAACATTGACAACTAAAACAACATGTAACTCCAATCAAGGTGACTCAATAATTGCCGCTCATTATGTGTCGTCTAAAAATTAAAAATGACGCTAAAATAAGGAATTTAAAATTCAAATTAATTAAATATTTATGTTATGAACCCCTAATGCCGATGCAAATGTTATTTACATAATATCATTCTCCGCAACAATGAACAAGCTAAAGATGAAAAATATTATTTCTTCATTTTAAATTTTAATAACTAAAAATAAGTTACACGTATAAATTAAAAATTTTTATTACACCAATTTTTCTTTTAAATCAAAATATAAAACTTTTAAAAAATTCAAATGAAAATATTATAAATCTTGTTCATCTTTCTTCTCAGCAATATTCTAATTTAAAGCTGAACATTGCTGACGTATGGCACAATTCTTACATTTTAATTTGTTCTCTTTTATTATTTTAAAATTATAAAATATAATGAAATAGATAAAAGCTATTCAAAATACATATTTTTGAATTTTAATAAAAAAAAAGTATTTATTTTTTAAACCGAGTTTACCTTATTTTAATTTTAAATATAATGCTTTATATTATTTAATCTGTATGGGGAATCATGCTGATTAGATTTTTCTTATTTGCCGCTTCTCTGCAGAATTAATATTTACGATATTATGATATTCTCGGTCAAATTTCATTGAAAATGTTTTCTCTAAATATTTTTTATATGTATTGTCACTATTTTATTTTTCGAGAGTTAAATGAATATTTATCATTTTCGTTTTATAATTTAAAAAGTGATAGTTACATATTGTAAGATAATTAATAAAAAATTTTATTAGTTACTTCCAGTTTAAAATAATGCGTACGAATATTGTGAATAAATGCAAGCGCGTAAATTAGTTCTAATCAAGCAACCCTTTTTGTTACCAAGTAAAATTACACAATATAAAAAGCGTTATCTGGACTTGATTTTGTTGTGATTTTTTAACTCCATCGTTTCATTAAAATGCTTTCACCAAAGACGGTGAACTTAAAAATCCAAAAACATCATTTGCTTATATATTTGGTAAAATAAAACAAAAAATTATATGATAAAAAATAGCAAATGTAATTATTGTATTAATGAAATCGGGACCTCCAAGCAAAAAAATTTAATAAATTAAAAATTTTAATACAGGCAAGGGTGGTTTCAAAGGGGAGGCAATGTAAATCGAATAAAATAACGAATGTGCTTCAGTAAAAACATAATTTTTTTGTATAATAAAATATTTAAGCTTTCTTCAATAAATTGTATGAATTAGCAAAATATATATTTATTTATTGAACTAAAAAGGCCTTAATAATTGACGTTAGATTAAATAATTAACAAAATGAGTATATTTATTATTTGCTAAAACATAATAAACAAACATGAGTATTTTATTAATAGAAAATTTAAAGGAAATGATTAAAATTTGCTATTGATAGTAAAATCGGAAAACATAGAAGCTGCAATATAATTAAAATTAAACAATGAAAACAGTAAAATAAATATATAAATAATCTGCAAGTCCCAATCAGCATCCTTTCCCAGCATTTCTCGGCAAATTTTAGAACAAGGTTATAAAATTTTTAATCAACTGATAATATTTATGCGTAAGTAATGGTTTGTGATGGAAATACAGCAACTAGCGGGTATTTAAAGAAGCTTGGCCACGAATGGAGCATGACGTAAAAATTACATCAACGTATCCGGCAATTTTGGAGTTTTTAAAGGCCAAATAGTTTGGGTGTAAATCAAATAATAGATAATAATATTTATTTATAAACGTTAAAACAATAAAATAAAAAACAAAATTTAGATATTTTTTGAAAAATGTATCCATCTAATTTTGCATCGAATGAGTATGGAAAACACTCAAAAAGTTTTGTTCAAGTTCCACGAATTTTGATGTTTTTTTTCAGACTCAGCACTGTGAAAAATGCTCTGGGTAGTTCCGTTATGAGGCCGACGTCATTTAATTGTAATAAAATCTATGATATTAAACAAAAATTAAACAAAAAACATCGAATTTTCAACTTTAAACATCCGAGAATGTACATAATTGGCCAACAAATAAGACAATCCGTGATTTTTACTTAAAAAGAGAAATGTTAAAAAAACAATAAAATTTTTTATATACTCATAATTTATCAAATAACTCAAAACTGATAATCTTTACGTCTTAATAAAATCAATTAAAATTAATAGTTTTTGGGGCGTAATATTATTAACAAACAATGCAGAAAAAAAGAATATAAGAATGACCAAGAGATGTATCAAAAAAATTTATTAAATAACAATGTAATCATTTTATTCTTAATCAAAAATATTTTATATAACAAACTTTATAAAAGCCGTAAAAATTGCAATAATGAGAATAATACTAATAATAATAATAAACTGTCTAATGCGAAAACATTTGGCAATTTACCTTAATTAATTCAATACGTAAAATTTTTTTTTTGACATTTGTATAAATATTTAGTTTTGAGTTCATTGCAAAGCAACTCTCTATTACTCCGGACAAGACAATGTCTGTTCAACATGTGTTTTAATTATTAATTTTAAAATAAATAATTGATTATCAACATTACAGCAAAATGTTTAACGATTGATCAATGCAATGCATTTCTTAATGCGATATAAACGTACTTCAGCAAATTTAAATAAATATTGATTTAAACGTTGAAACTTCCTTTGAAATATAATTATATAATTTTAAATTAATTAACTCATTGGTAAAAAAAGTCTCTCAGCTTCAAATTTTATATTAAATAAAACTCAGTCTTAAAAAATAAATTAGAAATTAATATTTAATTTAGAATATTGTGACGGCAACGCATCTAGCAAAATTACCCATATAATCAAAAATATATATGAAACTTAAAATTTGTTAGAACAAACTCAAACAAAAACATAAAAAACTTGATAGATTGAATCTGTATGAAGCCATAATAAAACAATTGTACTTATTCCTCAAAAAAGTTCGATCTTTAGGGGTGTTCACCCCCGATTCCCGTCGGGGTTTGGTGGTCGGGGAGGCCGGGGTTGACCATGTCAGGGGTCGGGGGTCGGGGGCCAACCCCACTTTTATTCCATATCAGTTACAGGCAATCCCGGTAATACCGCTGCTTTCCCCAATTCCGCCTGGCCTCAGATGGACTAGAACCATTTGAGTCACAAAATTTATTCTTTGAAGCTGGTATAATTAAAAATTTTATTTGCTTATTTTTGTCAGCTTAAATTGTGCAAAGCATCATTAATTGCAAGACGTTGATTCTATATATCAACTTTCGTGTAGATTTTTGCATTTTTTTAGTATACTGCTTTTTTTGTTTCTGTCATTTTAAAAATGTTTTAAATAGATTAATTTTAAATTTGTCAACAAAAAAATAAATCGGACGAACACATGCGTCCGGGGTCATTTAAATAAACAAATAAATGAAATATCTGTTCAGCTGGGAAAGTCTTTATTATAATAATCAATATAAGAATCGAATTGACGCACACCGTATTAATTAAATATAAAATTTTGTTTTTTATGTAATTTTATATAAATTATAAATTGCAAATCACATGGAATCAGTAACATCACAAAAATTCTTCTTCTTTAGCTTTGATGTCTTTTTTATGCGAAGGATTCAAAATGCTTTTAATCCCATAGACTCAACCACAATTATGCATAGGTAAATTGATTTCCTACAATGCGCAAAATGCTGTTGAAATGAATAATCTGTCCTAGGACACTAAATAAGATTAAATGAGAATTTTTCTGCCAAAAATTTCAATTACAATTAATGTACTAAAAAGACATAATCGAAAGTGCCCAGGAAAATAATTAAATAGGGGAGAATGTACCGGCAGCGCAAGGTCGATTTGAGCAAGCCAGCACGGTTTTTAAGAAAAGCAAAAATTAAAAAGTATCAAATTACGTATTATATTCAATTCAAGAAAAACAAAATAGACTCGGTTTTACCCCACCCCCCCCCCCCCCCCCCCTAAATTAGACCCCCCCCCCCTAATTTTTGATATTTTTTTTTGCAAATTGGCTATAACTTTTTGGATTTAAAATTTGTAAAAATAACTCTCTAGCGTAAAATTCTCTTTATTTTTTTCCATTTTTATCTCCATGTTTTATTAGGATTGGCTCACTTTATATGAATTAAAATTCAGTGACTTCCTGTAAAAAAATTAAAATTCGAAAATGATCTAAATTGTCATTCCGGCTTTTGTAAAAAATATTCAGTCACTCGTTGTCTTTCTGGCATTCTTATTGTCAGCGAAAAAAGGTAAAATCATTAAGAATAAAATCAAAACAAAAAATTAAAGTAAATCACACTTAAAAATGAAATAAAATGCTAATTTAAAAAAAGAAAATGAATGAAATCTAAAAAATAAATCGTCATCAAAATATCGTAAATAATATAAAATCACCTCCTCGGCAAACAAACTAAAATGAGGAAACAAACTAATTCTTTGGAATTAATAATAATAAAAAACAAAAATAGTTTCAAATACAAAAAGCTAAAAAAATTCCTTAACAAATTCAGTGCCGCCAAAGAAAATAGTCAAAAAGCAGAGGGAGATCTTCAACTTGACTGATTGATCCACTGCAAGTATCGTAGGAGGAGGCATTACCAAGCTATAAAACATAAATGAAATAACGTGGGTACGAATTAAGCTATATAATTTTAAGTTTACATCTTGTCAAGAACATTTAAATCAGTGTTTGTTTTGAAATTTGGTTTTGAGAGATTTTATTTGTTTCCCATTTTTTTACAGACAAAAATTAAATATTTTCTTCTGGATATCATTCTGCAATATTACAGCGCATTCATAAATTTGAATAATTTAGATATAATTGTATTTTAAAACATGGGAAAGTGAAGAAATAATAAATTAGAGATTATGAAAATTTAATGCAACATTAAGTTTTTGATATTTTTCTTTTAGACCTTTTGATGTTTTCCCTTATTCTTGCAAACAAGGAATGGATTTTGTTTATTGGCGCATTTTGCCCTGGCCTACGCATGTGCCGTGCTTCTCGGAATCGGCGCAGGTCTAGTAAGGATTTTAGTAATTATTAATATCGCCGTTTTTGAACAATTTAAAACAAATTTATAACCTCGTATATTTGATAAAACAATTTATTTTGAAAAATGTTTTTAAGCTCCGTCGTACTCTTGCACTCGTAAGGATGTTTTTTTAATTATTGATTAAAAGGAATCAATTTTTATTTTTATGTTGTTTTGCCGTGTCTAATGTTAATTGTTTAAAAAAAAAATGTGTTCTCTTTCTGAAAATCGAATGGTGTGTTGTTTTTGACGAATTAATCTTTTACATTCAAAAAAATGTTTGTTGCAACTATTTAAAATCTATAATTAATTTGTTGTTTAAATTATTTTATTTAAATTGAATATTATATTCATTATGAATGAGATTGTTTATTTCAAATTTAAAAGAAATGATGATTTATTATTAGTTAAGCTCTTCTCGTTGAAACGATGAACTGTGAAATATACTTTAACTTATTTTAAAATAGTGCTTCACACTGTTTGCTGAACACGATTATCATACAGATTAAACTAATCAAGCGATTTCGAATGGTATCGATATTATGTTATTTTGCTTAATTTGAGAACCGTTAGATAAGCCAAATTAAAAAAATAACGAATTAAAATTTTATATAATAGATTCATAAAATTATTTTATAGGTTTGGTTAATTTAAAAGTTTGTAAATCACATAACAATAAATTTAAAAATATATATAAGGTAAAATTTAAATATTGTAACGTAGTATAATGTCAAGTCAAAATTATTCTGATAAAAATGCATTATTCAAATTATCATAAAATAAAATTCTTCAATCATTTCTTTCAATTTCAACATGTGGAAAAATCAAATATTATAAATTATTTTTATTAAAAATTTTCTTAATAATAAACTTATAATAAATATCACACATTGGCTGGTTGTATTTATTAACTTTATAAATAATGTACGACCAAACCGCTTACAAAAGCCTTCAACAAAACTCTTAAACGCAATAAAAAAAACACAAACAGCAACATCCGCTGATATCTTACCTGCTGCCATATAAGAGAAATAAATAGTCCAACATGAAGCAAAAAGCCTAAAAATTGTATCTTAGAAGAATTAAAAAAGAATTATCTATATATTTATAAATATTTATTTACTGATACAAAAAGAACAAATAGATAATATGTGTTAAATAAATTTTAAATTAAATTAATAAAAGAGAGAAGTTATACTCTTTCAAATGCTTTTTGATCGTACTCAAGTTCAAGCAATTAGATTTTATAAATTGCTAAAGAAGGAATCATTGATTTAACTGTGAATTAGAGTCTTATAACAAATGTTTAATGAGTTGGATTAACAAATTATTTTACATTTTACCCAAAATATTTCATTCTGGTATTTAATTTTCTTGAGTTTTTTTGTGTTAAATAGTTTTGCACGTGTTATTTTCGTCTTTTTAAATTGAAAAATGAATCATACGCAGTCGCGCCGGACTTATCGGTATGGTTAACAAAAACAAAAATTTCCCTAAGCATAAAGCCTAACTTTTTTGAGATTTGTCCAATCGCTTAGCTTTTTCTTGTGATAGCTTTTACTAATTGTAAGCTTTCGAATGATATCAAAAATCTTTGATTTAGTTGACTTTAAAAAAAATCGAGGCACGAGAAGACGCCGTCGGAGTGCTAAAATAAAATATTTTAATTAAATTATTAAGCTATCGCTTATGTATTAAAGTAGAAAGGAAAAATAAATGTTATATATTATAAACAAAATAATGTTTCTTAGTTAATCACAAATAATATAAAAAATACAATTCAGATGGCTTAGTTTATTATTTGATTATTAATAAAAGCATGGGATTCTTGCAATATAAAAGGAAAAAGTTGCGCCAAATCATTGGAAAACATCTCATGGCAATAAAAATTTATTCGTTCTATTATTACTTTCTAGTATTTTATAATCTTAACAATTTACATTTAAAATTAATATAAAAACTTTTCTTTTTAATTTTTCATCTGCATTAAAAGAAAACGATTTATCCAAAAGGAAAAAACTTAAATAACTTATAATGAAGATAATACAATAAAAAATATAAATTATGCGTATTGCGCAACTGGAAAAAACCCTGGGCTCTTGCCAATAATTTATTGTTTTGAGTATAATGAAATTCTTTAATTAGTATTCAGGTTGATTTATCAAATTATGGTATTGGAACGGAATTGTTTAAAGAACATTTATAATTGATAATGCCTAATTACAAGCAAAATTTATTAGACATCACAAACAAATTCATTTCTGAGGACTCACAACAACAATTATTAAAATAAATTAATTTTAAAAAAACCCAATGTGTAATAATTGTGATAGAATAAGAAAAAGGTTGCTGATGGGGGCAAATGAATATTGCATAATAAAAATAAGCAAAATCATACAGATAATCGATCTCCAATAATTAAGTACCATTATATTACATTTACGCGAAAATCAAGCTCAATTATAAATAAAAAAACATTAAGAAAACAATACAACTTTGTCAAACGTAGTAGAAGGGGAAATGGCCAATTTACTAGGTATATTTTCCATCAATTTTCTTAACAAACATTGTTAAAATTTCCAAAAAATTTTTCACGGCGGCGCCGTACTCTCATAAAATTGGTTGCAATTCCCTTATTTTTTCAATTGTTGAATCATCTTTTTATAGACATCGTTTGTATTTTTATGTTAAATTAAATATTGCGAATAAATAAAAGGGTTATTTTTTTCGGGTAATCTAAATCTGACGAGTATTGTATCATTAATTATATAAAAGTTGCAAATAAAAAAAGATAAAAAATTTGTTACCAATCACGACTAAGAAACTAATCATAAATAATATAATCAATTAAGGAGTTACCCTGCGTGTTGGACGTAGTGCTTCACATCAATAAAAATTTTTAGCTTGTCAAAACTTTGTTGTCATCTGAATGAAGACACGGAGTACAACGTCATAAGTATTTAATTAAACATTATTGACGACGAACTGTTAGATTTAGTAAATAACTTACGATTAAATAAAAAAAATAATTTATTTGCAAATGTTTAAAATTTGTTATAAAGTAAACAGACAAAAAAAAAATTGACATATTATAAAAGACCGTTTAATCAAAGTATTATTTTAAATATCATATTTATAATTGTTTGAAATGAAAAGACAATCAATAAAAAACAAAATTGAATAAAACAAAATACAATTACAAATAACGTATATTTTTTTTTATTCAATTAAAAATGTTTGCTTAATATAATTATTAAATACATAATTTATTTACACTGAACCATATTCAATTTTTAATAAAACACATGAATGCCAAATATTAAATGTTACTCTTTAATAGGTCGTCTTAAATACCAAAATGATAATGGAATCAAAAGCGTCGACTGATATCCCATCAATCTTTCTATCTTTTTGAATTAAAACAAAACAATAAAATTCATAAATAAACTGGACTGGTAGCAAAATAATAAAGATTCAAAAAATTAACCCTTAAAATTATAAATAGTGAATAAATATAAAAGTCTTAAGATACTTTATATTACCATCAATAATCAAATTATAAATAAAATATTTAATGAAAATACATACGTAAAAATAAACTTGGATTTTGCAGTATCTTCGAATTATAATTTTAATATTTTTAAGCGATACAAATATAATATTAATACAGTAATATCGCTATTCAAATTTTAAGAACGTATTACTTTCGTGCAATTTGATGAAGAGTAAATTTATTTTTGCTAAATTTATCCTTTAGATTCTATTCTTTAAATCAATTTTTTTGATAATAGATTTGTTGTTTTAACAATACTTATCGTCCATTTCTGATAAATATGTACAGATAAGATTCTTGTAACATCATTATTTATTTGTCTTTTTTAATTTAATTAAAACTTTTCGAGGTTTTGATTGGCGTTTTTTATATATAATTGGCATTATTATTTCTGTATTTTTAGATATAATCTTCTCATCTTTCCTTCGATTCCATAATTCGGAATATTTTACACTGCTTAAAATTTCAGTACTGTCAAATCTATAATCATTGTATTTTCATAATTATTTTGCATTTCTTTTTTTTTCTAATTTGTTGCCAATGTAATTCTCTGTTTTACCGAACTCTTCAAGTTTTTATAATTTGTTTTGCCGGGCTCTCGCGGGAAATACTTAAGATACAAATAAAAAATTTAAATTAAGAAAAATTATTTATTTATTAAGGTGAACAACGATTTTGTGAGTGTGCTTATTATATCAAAAATACTTAATGCCGATTTTAACAAAAAGTTTGTCACATCGTGTAAATTTAACAAAACTAAATTTAAAAAAGATTAGTTTTTCTAAAAAATTTCTCTTAAAAATAAACATATATTGTTAACCATTCTAAAACTGACTTGAAATGTTTTTGTAATAGTTAAAATAAAAAACAAATTTTATCACACAAATAAATGCGTTGCATCTTGGCAGAAAACTCTGATTTCTCTCCAGCGTCAGCCATGTTGAAATTGTACGGCAGCGTTGGAATGGTCATCACCAGAGCTTTCTGTATGCTGCCGTTAATCAACATGTTTGGCCTTATTTACTGCATTGGGCTTCGATTGATTATTTTATTTTTATTTAATCACAAAGAGTTATGAATGCTACTGAAGAGCTGAATGGGACAGTGTGTAAATGAATTTGAAATTTAAATGTTGCAATTTTTTTAATAATTAGGGGCCGGTGCCGGACCGGAGTCCGGCCGGATTTTTCGATTCAGGTTTTTTGCCCTTACCGGACTTTTCTCCAATCGTTAATTCCAAAGTTTTAGAACTTTGACGCTTTCTATGTATCGAGACAACTGACTGGGTATCATCAGATGGCAGATTAAATTACTTACAAATTTTTAAGGTTTTAAACTAATTTAAATACTTATTTACTAAAATATTTGAAAAAAATAAATTTTGCAGCGGCTGCCTCTGTTGCCACAATCCAAGGAGTTAGCGTACAGTTTTCGCATGGGGCAATGTCAATGTGATTAGCCTAAGCAAAATTAAAATGATAAAATAAAAATTAATTAATTATTATAATAGGTATAATTTATATAAAATACAAGCGATGATATTTAAATAATTAATGGTAAGTGATAATCACACTCAATTTATGAAACATATATTTTACAATTTTAAATTCCAATAATGTAACCCGAAATGAATTATGAAAGAATGTTAAATATTAAAAAAAATATTTGAAAGTAGTTTTCAAATATTATTTTTTATTTTTTTCAAACCATACAAAGAAGGGCCATAGATTCTTAAATGGAAATGATTATTGGAAAAAGGAAGAAAAAATGACACAAATTTGATTTTATAATGTTATTAAGTTATTAAAATAAAATACAAAATGAATTCAACTAATTTATTTATTTCTCAGAAAAGGGGGTTGATTAGTGGAATCATTAGAAGCGCTAGACTAAAATAAAATGAACGTTTAACAAACTAAATAATAAAGTTAGACAGATAAAAATATTATAAAGGCCCTGCCCGCTAATTGATGAAGAACAATTTGAATAATTAACTGCATTTTATATAAAACGTTAGGTTGGCCTAAGGTGCTTCAATGACTTTCATTATTATAGCAAAACTAAATTAAAAATACAATAAATTTAACTCAATTTAAAAACTCTATAAAATTAATACATTCGGAAAAAGTGTGCTATATTAAAGAGACATGCCTATTGTACGACGAAGTGTAAAATTAAAAATTTTAATATTTACATTAAAAAATTTGTAATTGCCTCTGTTGAACAAATTTTGTAACAAAAATACAACGATCGTGTTATTCACGTTATTTTGTGATAGGCTTTAGAATTTGGTGGTTGTATAGATTTTTTATGAGGTTTTTAATTTCTTTATATTCTAATTGATATTTTCTTATAAATTCCAATGTTCTTATAAATTAAAATTATTATTTTTACGTTTATTTTATTATTTATGCTTGCGTATAGCTTAAAGTTCTCTTTTTAATAAAAACAATTTTTATAAGTAATTTCTAAATTGATTAACTTTTAATTGTGAAACTTTCTTTGTTGAATAATTGCAATGCTTTTAAACTGAATATAAGCAATTAATCCTTCAGCTTAATTTAAGTATTCTTTTTATTTTTCTCTTGCATTTTATTTGAACTGCATTATATTTCATAACAATAATTTTAACTTTTCAAACAATCAAAAAAGTACCAAGTCTTGCGCGTACGCTTGCTGAGACCGCTTCAAGAGCTTCATTTTTTGGTGCATATTTAAAAATCTAAGTCTTTTCTATGTATTTGGTATAAAAAATAAAATCATTTTTCTTTTACGTTTACAATGATTTTAGATTAATTGGAGCATTATATTAAAATTCATTTTCAAAGACGTATCAGGCAAGTCAAAAACATTTTAAAGTGATTCATGACAATTTGGTTGTTGCTGGCTTGTTATATATATATATTTTTTAATTTCATTTCATATTAATTATGTTTTTCTAATATTTTTTAAGCTGTGTTAAATTTATAACATCAAAAACTTTACCAATTGCCTAAAACTTGCCCAAATGTCGCTTACTTTATTTTGATACATAATATAATGGTCTGTAATTATAGTGGTATTGTTGCTCCAATAATCCTTTAGTAATTAGTTTTCAATTGCATTATTTGATTATGATTTGACCAATTAGAGCAAAAAGTAAAAAATGCATGTCCCAAACAAGGCGTGTAGGTTGGACAAAAGGGTGGGATGGAAGTTGCGGAAGGCCAACGGCACCACAATTAATACCAGCTAGTTCAATTGAAGACCGCATACAGACGTTTTTAAATTAATGTTTTAAATTTTATACAAAATTTAAAAACTTATAAATAACAAAAAAATATTTTAAAATTGAAAATAAATAAAGATATTTATTTAAATTAATAAATATAACTCAGTTGTGCCGTTGGGAGATAATAAATAATAATTTTAACCGTAAAATCTATATAAAACGCTGAAGAACATTTTGACAGAAACTGAATTTTGGCGAATCCTCTGCCATCAACGACAATGTTTCGGAAGAGTTAGAAAGAAAGCGGTAAGTTGAGTTCAACCAATGTTTAAGAATTGTCAATAAAAAATCATGTCTGCAATTAATTAATGATTAATACCCTTTATTAAATCTTTGTAATTCGCTCCATCTAATCTAAATAATAAATACTAATAAATATCAGATCAAAAAATAACAAATAATCAAATTTTTGAAAATATTTTAAAAATTCGCTTAATAGACTCAATCTCGAAGAAAAAACAAACAAAATATTGAGATAAGCTATACTTAAGCGCAATGTTGTTACAATTAAAGTTTGGTGTATTTAAATTTTATTACAAAAGCAAAAAGTTAAAACGATAAACAACGACTAATTTAAAACATCCATAATACTATAGTTGTGGAACTCCAATATGTAGGCAAAAGGCACAATGATACTCAATTTTGCATCCGTATTCATCCATTATCCGGATATACCATTATTTATTATTTAAAATTTTTGCGTGCTGAAACAATCAATTCTTCATGCAGTTAAATTGATTAGCTTTTTTTTTATAATTTAAGGGTAATAAAATTTTCCACACTCTGCTGGATGTTGCTAATGATAAATACACAATAAGCGTTTTATGTATACTCACCTTTTATGAGTTGTATAAACTAATTAAACAAGGCGGTTGCTCTTTATTTAAAATAATTTAGCTTGCAAACAATCAAAAATTAAGTTATTGAATTGAATTGGTATGCAGGCATTTTACATGTTTGGTTGAATGTGAAAAACTTTTAATTTTAATTATAACGCAAAACGCGCGGCCGAGAAAATTTTGAATTTATGACTCAATTTTTAAAAAAATTTGCAGACAACCTTTTAAAATACGGCAATTTTTTGGAGCAGTCCTGCGGTGCCGATAGGCGCCGCCGGGAAATTTTTTTAATAAATTTTAACAAATCTTGTTAAGAAAATTGGTTTTTCCTGCATTTTATAACATTAAAGCAAAACGAATGGCGTTTAAACAAATTAATTGTAAAAATATTAATTTGGACCAATATATTACTTCTTACAGTTTAACATTTTAGAATAAAATAATTAAACGAATCAGACATTTAAATTCAACTTTTTTAAAATAAAAGTTTGATTTTCAATATATAAAATTAATAAAAAATACTATAAAGCAAACTTTAAGGTCGTAAATACAATAATATTTAAATTAAATTTTTTAAATTTAATTCAAATATAAGTACCGGCCCTTGCGGCTCAAGAATCCAGATGACTTCCAACCCTGCCAAGTTAATAGAAAAATGAAACTAAATATAATTATATCTAGTTAATAAATATAAATATTAAAAATAATCAATACTGCGATTATCACAACAAACTATTATTTTTTATAACGGAAAATTTTGAATCTAAAAAGCGAGCAAACTAAAAGTCCATTTATTAATCAATATTAATCAATCTATATTATAATTTTTATATTTACATTAAAAAAAAAAAATTAAAATATATTTAAACCGATAATAATTTTAAAAAATTATTTAATTTGCTGTGTAAGTCGAAGCAAGAATAAGCTAAATGAGTTAGGAAAATAAATTAGCAGCACAAAATTCTTTGCGATTATTAGGAAAAAGCACAGAAAAATTAATCAAATGCAATTTAAAAAAATATATATTAAAGAAAATGCGATATCCAAAAGAGATGTGTGCCTTTATTTGACTCGAGGACAATTAAACGAATCTAATGAATTCTAACTTAATAAACGGAAATTTAAAAAAGAATCGTTTCCTTAAAAATTGAAGAGGTTTCCGAATCTAAAACAAAAATTATTTTTTAAATAAAAAACAATATTTAAAAAAAAATTAAAAATATCTTGATATAAACAGATGCTTCAAAATCATTTTAAAATAAAACAGCGTTATGATCAATGACATTATCAACTTTTCATTTATTAATTTATAGTTTAATTTCATATTTTTAATGACAAAACTTTTATTAACATCGTTTTTGTTGGTGCGCGGTTTTTATTACTTATGTAAAATTCAACTTTTGAACATTTTATTTTCATAAAATAAAAGACTTGAATTTCAAATAAACCTATTTTACAACTTTTATTATTATTTTTTGATTCATACTATTGGAATTTATAGAATAAAACTCTGCAATTTCTATCAATATTTTTTTCGGTATTTAATATTATATATGCCTTGTGGGTAGATTTGAGCTTAATTTTTGTCTGATAAACATAAAAAACTAACATTTAATTTATAAATGATAAAAAATTTTAATCTTGTATAAATAAAAGCCAAAAACAGCATTTAATTAAAATAATATTAACTTGAAAACATTGCCCAACAGATTTTAATTAATCCAAATATTACAAAACTCATAATTCAATTGTGTTAAAAATTTAAGATATATGGACTGTGCATAACAATTTTATTCGCTATAACAAGGGAAAATTCATAAAATAACACATGTACAAAATGAAAAGATCTTCTTGCGCAGCTAGTTGTTCGTCTTAACTTATTAAACCGAACAGAACTATTAAGACATAGTATAACATAAAACCAAAATAATTTATTCAAAAAATAACATACGATTATCGTGAGATGCAGTTGCTACACCAAAACAAATGTATTAATTTGGATGTAATGTTTGGTTTTATGAAAATTTGACATAACATATATGCACCAAATATTTGGTTCACTATTGAAACAAATTACAAATTTACTATCACCGATTTGCCCTATCTGCCTCGGTTAAACCGCAATAGAATATGAATAATAACAATAATGATAATTTTGGTCTAAATTTACTTTACTTTATTTTTGACTAAATAAAATCATTATTAAAAAATAAAATACAAAATAATATTTTTATTAAGAAGCAAGTGAACTAGGTAAAAGTCAAAGACAAGCCGTTTCGGAAGTCAATATCATTTAATAAAAAAAAAGTAAAAACAAAAATGTAAAAAAAAAATATAGTTTTGTGATTGAAAATCTTTGCGTTAAACAAAAAAAATATTATAATATGATTTTTTAAATTATATCAAATAACATTTAAATACTATCAACTGGGTGAGATAATTCACTAACACTTAATATGCATATTCGAACAAAAAAAGAAATTAATTATAGTTTTGAAAAATTGTTGGACCAAAAGTAAAGTGAATAAACATTAGTAACCAATTTACGAACTATACCCAAAAATAAAGAATATTTATGGAAAAAGGTTCTAAATATTTAAATATAAAGATCTAGTGCAACATAAATTTGCTATTTTGAATAATTATTAAAATTCATGTTTGCGTGTGTTTTGGACCTTGGCACAATAAATTAAGAGAATTTAAAATTTTTTCTTTTTATCCTGTTACAACAAATAAAAACACTAAAGGGGATTTATTTCTATAATTGGAAGTAGGTGATCACAATGAAAATGATTATTTTTTTTCTTTTATTATTATTATCTTTAACATGTACTTTTTATTTATTTTAATTTTTTATGCGAATTTAAGAAAATTTTGAAGTTAATTATATTTTTTTTAAATTAATTTTATGAGTGTATTGCCTTTTCAGCATTAAATTTTAAGTGAATTAATAAATGCCTTTTTTTACCCAAATCCGATCGCAAGCGCAGCTCAATGATGAAATCTGACGAAACGGTCCAAGATAACAAGCCTGCACCAAGGTGGTTATGGCTGCAATTGATATTGGTGAGACCAATTAGCATTCCAACACGTTTTTACAAGAATGCCATATTATCATATTCGTTTTTAGAATATTAGTTGTACGTAATAGTTTTTTAGTTGGGTTGAACCTTGACGCTAATCAATCTTTTTGATATTTAAAAATGTTTTTTGTGAATTTTGCCAAGAACTTTTAAATAAATCAGGGTTGTTTGAAAATTTGGTTAATTAACTGTAATTAAATAATATTTATTTGTTTTTTTTTCAAATGCAACTAGATATTAATATTAATTATAATTATTTTTACAATTTTTAAATACTTTTAAAATATATTTAAAAACAATATTGTTTAAAATTAATTGTCATTATTAAATGAATTATCGATTCAATTAAATTGCGATAAATATAAAAGTTTACGGATGAAAAACTGATTTTAATTTAAACAAACAATATTATACGTCAAATACATGATTTAGTTTATTTCTCGATTAAAATTGGCCTGTCATATTCCTACCCCAACCTTTTTTTGTAATTGAATTTACTAATCTTCTTTATTAAAAAAAACATTTAGAATAGAAACTAAAATACATCATAAAAATGGCCCTTTTTCAATTGGTGTCCTGCGACGTTTAAACTAGAGTCTGGACTTCAGAAAAAACCAACAAATAAAATGTCTTTTTTTAATGAAATCAAATCCAATGGAGTAGTGATTTTTAAAAATGGCCAACAAAAAACATTGAATTCCCTCAGAAAATCGTATAAAAAGGGACTTTTTTACCGGCCAGCACAAGATTTTCACAAATTGCTCATATAGGAAATTGCTCAAATCAATCGTCTTATCCAAAAATGTTGCTTTGTGGTGCTTAATGCGATTTTTATTCGGATAAAAAATATTGCTTTTAAAAGATCGTTGCCCCTGTTTTTAACTGGTTAAAAAAGTTCGGTCATTAATAATTGATTTTTTCCTCACAAGAAATTAAAATTTTATCTTTATGATAATGAACTTTTCTTTACTTTTCAAGTTATATTGATCGATTATTTTGGTTTTTCATTATAAATTTTAGGGTCATATACATCGATTTATTTAAAATTTGGTATGATGAAAAGATATTGGGGAAAACAGAAAAGAAAATTGATTGACAAGCAGTGACCGAAGGAAGTTGCGTTGTGCAGCCGTTCATTCACCCACTCACCCGTCCCCCACCAAATGTGAAATCAATGTGAATTGATTTGTAGTATTTGCTGTGAAAGAACATTTAAAATTTAAATCCGCCAAGTTTTACACATTAATACAAATTTCGATGATGGTGATTCAGACAATTTTCTTTTGTATCGTTAAAACCTAGTTTTTTTTTTGGAATAACTTTTGCTACTTTATAAAATTTACATCGAATGATTCAACCTTTTTAATTATTTGCGCTGCGTATATTTTCAAATTAATTATGAAGCATCTATATTTTGTTTTAATATTTTTTAATTTCTTTTTTCATATTATCACTAATTTAAATTATTTTTTCATTTCCAACTGAATTCCTAATGAATTGTTCCTAACTTTTATAATAATCAGAATTATGCCCACTAGTTTACACTCGCTTTATTTATTTGTAACTCATTGAGAAAATAGTGGTTAAAATATTATTGTAACAATGTTAATTTTTGTTAAATATTTTTTAAGGGGTGTTCATGTAAGCTGTCCAACGTCCTTAGGTCTCATTTTGTTTAACGGTTTTTCATTGTCAACAAATTCCACAACGTTTTGCATTTATTTAAATTTGGTGTGCACTTATTATGAAAAAAATTATTTCAATAAGAAACCTGAAATTTTGGTTCTTAATACAATGTGGTACTTTTTTATATATTGACCTTTTTTATTTGTAATGAGCTAATATTTGTATTTATATTTTTTCTACATTTATGGAGATTTTAATGAAATAAAGTTTAAAAAATACAAAAAAAAGACTAGACTATTTTTAAAATGAACATTTAAAAAAAACCAAAGTCATTCATCGTCATCTGATTAAAGTTGTGAACATCATTTATTAATTGCCATCGTAGATTTAGTTGACATTTTAATGGTACTTTTATAATTTAGTCAAATTTTCGGTGATTTAAATTTAATTTGTTATTAAAATGAATTCGGTAGAGATTTAACATACGAACTGCTCGAGTCGGATATTTCAGAATTTATTTCGTTTAGGTAAGCTTTTTCTTATTGTTTTGAATAAAATATATCTATATCTAACTTTATTATAATAGTTTTTCACTTACAAATCTTGAATTTATTTATTGGGTTTTTTCATTAAAATTAAAGCTAATATTAATAATATAATAATTAGAAGTATGCAATTATATGTTTCATTTATATTGATTGCTTTGTATCAATTATTTTATCACTGGGATTTGTCAACCCTGATTTTTGCCATCGTTTTCACTCCACACGGTAACATTCTCGCAGAGAAAACGAATAATTCAATAAGGATACAAAGATCGTTTTATACATACATTTTGAAAATTGTGCTTTCTTTTATTAGCGAAAGAGTGTTTATGTGATTTATTCAATTACATAATTGATATTAATTTAAATGACTTAAATAATTAAATTAGAAATGAATTTGCTATTTCGTAATTTACAGGTTTTGCTTTCTTAGCATTTAATGCGGTTGTTTTTTTACATTATTCAAGTTAAAATAATTCTTTCTACAACAACGGATTTGTAGTATTCGTCGTCGATAACGCCCATGATTTTTTTATCATACCTATATTAAATATAATCAAATTTTGCTAATTCAAAATTTATTGTTTTAAATTTTTATGATTTTTGTTAACAGTGCATCCTTTGAACGATAAAATAAAATCTTCTCAACATAATTTTTCGGTGAAAAAAATACACTATTTAATAAGCATGTAATAAAAATAAATAATTTAGTTTTCAACAAAATTGTTTAACAAATAATGCAGAAGAACTGGATTTTGTTATACTATTTAACAGTTTCCGAGATGCCTAACAAAAGGATGCCCTATAAATGTTGTAAGACGGAATTATTCTTTAGCGAAAATTGTCCAGCTGGAGTATAATTTTGGGGTAAAATTTATAAATTTATGTGATTTTATTATTAATATTTTTTTATTTATTTCATTAAATTTCATGGATTTCCCAATTTGTTATCATAATTTTTAAAATAATTTATATTTTAACTGCTTATACTGTACTGCCTACTCGTCGCACTTTCCAGATGAATTATAACAGATCAAATTAACGCGATGTAGATTTTATCTTTACTTTGCAGAACTTAAACAACATTTTCAAATTGTGTAATTTATTATTAATTTTGCCTTTAGTCCGAATTTAACATTTTTCGCGTTAATGATTTAGAGTCTAGTTCGAAATTACTAAATATATTTTTTATTGTTTTATACGTTGATATGTAAGCATTTTAATTTTGTGTGATATATTATAAAAAATTATAATCATTGGTACGTGTGTCTGTGGTTGTACTTAATAAGATTCTAAGCTTGATTATTCTGATCTTTTTAATAATTTTATTCTCAATAATTGTTTTTTTAAGTTTAAAAATGTGGTTATTATACGCAAATAAGAATTTTGTATTGGATAATGAAGGATTTATTTTAATCCTTTTTTCCGGTGATAGTATGTTCCTTTTTATTTTTGTAGGTAAACTTTTTTTTTGTTTGAATTAAAAATTTAACAAATTAAATTCTTCTCATAAATTAGTTTTATTTTTAATTTTTGTTGCGCGAGATTTGATGGTCTGCTTAGAATTTGGTAAAATGAAACAAAAGCAATATTTCAAAGTTTTTGAGACATTTTGGATAAAAGTAACTTTGTATAAAATTTGGCCAAAATCAGACCATTTTATCATTTTAATTTCCCGTTAAAAATGAACCAAAAAATTGACTAGCTTGTTTACCATAATCCCATTATTAGGGGTGCATATTTTTCTTTTTCCGTAAAAAGTGCATTTTAACGGAATGCCAAATAAACAACGGAAAACAGAATTCTGCCCATCCCTGGGGTGCATCGTAAATAAATGTCGAATTTTAAGAATAAAATTTAAAAAACTGGAATACCAAAAATATTTTTTTAAATTTTGAACACAGCTAGAAAAAATATCGTATTGTATCGTATCGTAAATATTGTAATTTTGGCCATAGAGTGTCCACATCCAGACTCTCCCACCAGTCCTAAGGTATCCCCCTTGCAAAGGGTAAGTAAAAAAATCGTATCGTATTTGTTGTATCGTAAATAATTTTTGTTTTTATTAAACGTTTTATTACTATATTAAATTCTTAAATATTTTCTGTATTTATATTTAGGCTCTTATTCAGCTGAATTGTGATAAATATGTTTAATATTGTATAAATAACTTAAAATTAGGAAAAAAGAAAGCTTTTTAGTTAAGTTATAATTACCGCTGAAATTAATAAACAATTTCTGCAGCAAGCCACTCCAATTAGCATTTTTAAAACTATTGTATAATTTAATATTAATTTTATTATAAATAAATTATATATTTGACTTTTCCAAATTTTTGTGAGGCGAGATAATAATTTTTTGTTTGCAAAACTTCATTGCAGAGTAGACAACACATACGATTATGACTTACTAAATTTGAATATCATAATTCACAGCTAGATTCTTGCCTTCATAATAGAATTTTTTAGGTTCGGTTTTCTTATTGATTTAATATTAATTTTTTATTAATAAATAAGACTATATTTGATTTTTCCATTTTGGCAAATGTCGTCCGCTTTGTTTCATAGCATGACCGAATGGCCCATTTCGTGGTGCGCTATTCTAGCGTTGTTGTAGGCGTCGTCCCCTGCCTCGGCCAAGTTCTCTTGCCGTTTAAATTCGGTCTCAAATATACTTTCATTAAGAAAAATATTCTTTAATTTATTAGATGTCTGATGTCTCAAAAATTTTTAAAAAATAAAATTATCGTTTAAGATGCATTGTTTGGGTTTTTTTATAATAAAAAATCATCAATTTGATTGCATGTAATTTTATCGTTACTTCTTATGCTTTTATTTTTTCACATTTAAAATACTGTCCTTGCACAATAAATTATACTTTTTTTTAAATAAATAGTTATTATTTACCCTAATTAAACAAATTTATTTTCAGTATGAATAGTTTTATTTTGTTTGTTATTTTAAGCTATTTATTTATACCTTTAATTGCCTTTGTTAGTGTTCGATAAGTGTGTAAAGTTTTAAAATTTATAAATCATGCTTCCAATGTCCAATGGGTTACTTTACATAATTTTTAGGTATAACATGCTCCTGTTTTTAATATTTGACTGGTTTATTACTTAATAGCTAAACAATAATAAAAAAAAACTGCTTGCAAATTAATAGGTTATTAAATAATTTCATGTTTCCAATTGAATAGATAAATAAATGCTAATTGAATTTTACATCTGAGTGTCAACGAATCAGTTTTATGCTTGGGGGCGACTAAATGCTGGTAAATTTTTTTAAACTTTTGTATTTCTTTAAACACATTTTAACAGAGTAAAAATAATTCATTAATTTAATATGAAAATATTTTGTAAAATTTCTTATTATGTTTAGTAATAGTTTATAATTTTTTATATATAACCTAACTTAAGAATTTGCTATTTTCTACTCAATGAATTTTGTTTATTTATTTTTTATTGCGTAAATTTTTTGAATTTAAAACTTGTTTTGCAAATTTTGAATTTTATTAACTCATTTAATTTATTTATAATTAAATTTTAAGTTTATTTGCCAAAACACAGAATTATGTGGTACTTTGTTCTGTGTCTGTCTTCTGACAAAAAAATTATGTTCTTTAGTCAATTCATTGTAGGATTTTTAAAATAATAGCTCGCTGAAATCAACAAAGATTTTTAATTTCTTTCTCTGAACTAACAAAAATTTTATGTTTCAATCTTATCTTTTTAAAGAAATAAACAAGAAATTAATACGTTAATGGTTACCTCATCTACAGAGCCTTTTCTTTATACCTTTTTTATACAGGGTTTCGATATGTACTTTTTTAAAAGAATGGTACTTTATTTGGGTTACGCGTCTTTTTTGTCCTTTATTTGATATTTTTGTTCTGGTATTAAACTTTTAAATATTTATGTAAAAATTCGACTAACAATTTTATCATAGTTGATATGTTTAAAAGCAAGATTATTTTTACATTTTACGTTAAAATAATAAAAAATTTATATACTGATTACAACTTAAAGTTTAATTTAGAAAAATTTCAAACCTCGGATTGCTTGTCGTGGTAATTAATTTATAAAAATTTTATATAAAAACAATATTTATCATTATTTCTCGAAAGCTTATAAGCTCAAACATATTGGCTCATAAATAAATGTTGTAAAGCAAAAGAAAGTTACAAATAAGTGAAAATGACAAAAAAACATTAAAAGAGCACAATAAAAAATTATATTTTTTATAACTTTTATATTCAGCCTTATGCCCTTTTTTCAATTCGCCGTCATTTTGTTTGTTACTTTCTTTAATCATTTATGTTTAGTATAATCTGGCCTTGTATATAACAAGTAAAATCAGTTGTTATTGTTAATCTTTTTGCGTGCATTGTATGAGTTAAAAAATAAATACAGTTTTTTTATGTAGTTTGTGGTTATATTTTTATTTTTATTAATGTAAATTTTAACAAGAAAACACCAAATTTTTCTTTATTGCTTTATTCAAATTTTATTATTATTTTATTTAAATGTCTGATAGGGTTCATTTGCATGCATAAATTTTATATTTAAGTTTTAACAATTCTAGTAAAACACCAGCAAATATTACCGAATAATCACCCAATAAATTAAGGAATATTCAAAATAAGATATTACTAGAATTATTTTTAAATAAAATCATATTTATTCTTCATCAATTTTTTTTCAAAAACCAATCAATTATTTTTGACTCAAATATTTTATAAATATTGCTTTATATATAAGATTGCATTATAATTTGATGATAAAATGAGCTTGAGCTACAAAAATTCTGTAAAGAACATATCAAGTCGAATTGCATTCGATTGTGAAGAGCCAACACTTTCCGCCGTCATCTGATCACTAAAGCATGCACGCACGCAAACCGTGGAGCGTGGCGGCGCGTATTGGCACAAATATTATGTTTTTTGCTAGTTTTATAAAAACACTAATTTATTTCATTAAAAATATTTAAACTTAAAATAAGGCAAAAACATTAAAGAAATAAAAGTGAAAAACGATTAACATTTAAATTGGCCAAGCCGAAAACAAATATTCTCAAAACTACATTAAAATTATTTCAATAAAACACCAAAAATTAAAAATCAAAAACGTTCTAGAATATGCAAAAAATAAATAAAAATTCTCATACTTTTTTTAAAAATGTTGCATTCTCAATTCTGTATTTGAAAAAAATAAACCAGTTTTCAAATTGCGTGAAAATTTTCTGAGTGCCGTACAAGCATCGACGCTGAAGAGTAAATTAATCAAACCTAAGAAAAAAAAATAATGTCAAATAGCTTCTTTAAAATTATGAATAGTTTTTTTCGGTTTCATTTATCTATCCATAAGATACTGATAAGAATTAGCACGTTTCATTATAGGTAAATTTTTAATATATATTACAGAAGTGAAATTTATTTTTAAGTTGTTTTAGTTAGTACCGGCAGTTTTGAATTGTGACTCTGCAAAGTTTGAATATTCTTAATAATCAATCTTATAAATAATTTCATCTTAATTCACAAGGCTATAAGACATGCCTCTGACTGCGGAACTAGACTGTTACCCAAAATTTTGATTATCTCAATTGAATATTGATTTTATTTTTTGCAATTGTTGATAGTGAAAAATATTTAGGTAGGTCAATTTTTTATTTTGTATAATTTGATAATTTTTGTAGTTCTACTTGGTTGTATTTAAATATTTGGAAAAGTAGTTTCATTTTATCCAAAAGTATTTAAAAATAAGGTGATCAATTTTGAGAAAAATATTTATATTAGGCACTGCAGTAAAAATCAATTTATCTGTCTTATAACAATTTTTTTTGTTGAGTTTGTTTAAAATAAAGAACATTTTAATAAGTTTTTTTGAGAGTAAAATTGATGTTACATTTATATTTAATTTAATCTTCTATTAAGTTTTTATATTATAAAGATAAACATTTAAAATTTAAATTTAATGTTTAAATTATTACCTTTTCATGTAGTTATTATTAATTTGTCAAAACAGACAAATCATTCAGAGAGTTACTTTCTAATTAAAATTAATTCAATACAGAAATCCTTCATAAAAATTTCTGTTTAAGTGAAAGAGCAAAATTATGAAAAGGTTATTTTTATAAAGAAAATATACAAACAAAACAAGAATTAATTGAAGAATTTAAAGAAGACGGCAGACAACGAGAAAAATATTTTTACTTTTTTATACTATAATTTGTTGTTATTTTATTTTTTATGCTGGCACAAATCTTTTCATCAGGAATAAAGTCTCGCATGCGTTACTTCCCACCGCCCATGTCTCCGACCAACTCCTTCACTAGGCGGCCATGGGGATGACCATGGCTTGTGAACGTTTATTGAATATTATTTATTTAATTGTGTATATTTTAAAAGTTGTAGTATAATTAACGTTTTATCTAAAAACTGTTTGCATTTTAATTTTTTATTTGAACACTTGTATCATTTGCTTTGTAAATTTATCCTAGTTGTGTTTAGGGAATTTTTTTTTAAAATCTGACAATGCTTACGCCACGCAGATTTTTCCAGACAATTATACGGTTTTCTCTTTTAAAGCTCTTTTTTTGTGTATGGTATTTGACAATGTGAGGCAAAAAAGCAAAAATCTAATAAATGTACTTATTTATGCGTTATATATCTATTTGGATGGCAGCAAAGGATTTAATAAGGCAAGAGTTTGTGTATTGTTTGAAACTAAAGAAAAAATTAAAATAGTAAATTCTTCAAAAAAAGAACTCATTAAGGCTCTTAAAAATTTATTATTACTTTAAATATTATTGTATGCATTATTGTTTAATGCATTTCTTAAGCATACTATATGGGTAATGAAAAAATTACATATTCAAACGCAAATGATGAAAGTAAATTAAAAGAAAAAACAAAATATCGAAAATTTTATTTATATTAAAACGTACGATTTTTTAATATAAAAACTTTTTTTAACTTTTGACATGAAAAAAATTTGAATATAAAGTGATTTATATTAAAAGAAAGGTACATCAATTAAAAAAGATTTAAATGCACTCAAGAACCATTAATCTCAAAAAACGCCTTTCCGACGAAAAAGATATAAATAATTGCAAAGGTTCCTTTTAAGTGTTTTTACGGATTCTTACCATCAAGAAATTTTTAACAATCATTAAAAATAAATTGAAACATATAAATCGTAGACAAAAAATAATACCGCTATTATTTACAATTTTATTCTAAATCTTAATTTAATTTCTGTGAATTCATTTATAAAGAATTGAAAATTATTTGGTAATTATTGGTAAAATTATAACAATTTAAAAATTTATCAATTTCAAACTAGGTATGTTGAAAAATACATTTAAAAAATTAGAAAATAATAAAATTAAAAATTATAATGATCTTCTATTTAAAAGAAATTAAGTGCAAAACAACAAAGCAAATTAATTAATAATCGAATTTTTTCCTAAATGCCTTGAAATTGATGATAAAATCTATTATTGCGATAATAGCGGTGTGCTTCGACGTCCATAAACCTTGATGAAAAACAAACAATTAGATAAACATGTAAATTATTTATTATCAAACATATTTAGAAAACATTTGTATATTTAATTGATAAAAGTTTTAAGTTTTACAATTAATCATTTAAAAAAAGATAAAGACGTGCAGCAAATGCAAATATTTTTCAATACCTAAATATATGCAAGCTTTTGAAGTCGCCGAGAAACGGATCAAATAATTATCCTGAATCAAAATTCAAGAGCAACAACAATACCTTCCAAGCAAAAATGGAAGATTAACAAGAATAGCTATTCAAATTATAACTTGCAAAATTCATTTTGTCCTCATAAGTAAATATTAATTATTATTGCTTTTCGTTTAATTAAAGCGCTCAAAAAGCATTATTATTACAAGTAACAAATAAACAACTTTGTAGCTTATAGAAAAGGTACACACGAGTTTTGTAAATTGAGTATTGATTTATTGGACAAATTACTCTGATTGCTAGATCATTGATCGATTGGGCGTTTATGCAAAACTTTTTTAAATTAATACTGATTCACAGCAGTATGTACAAAAAAACTATTACAGTCAAATAAAAAAATTAACTTATTTTTTACACATATTAAATATTTAGTATTTATCTATTATTATATGGCAAAATTTGCTCTGGTTAAATTATATTAATAAGATTAAATTTAGCTAAACAAAATTTAGAAACGAGCAAAGTGCTCGAGCGATAAATAAAAAAGTCAAAATGTAAATTGCAGCAAAATTAATATTTAAATAATTTATATTGCAAATTATTTAAAACCAAAAAATTAGTTAATTTAACAATAATGTGTAAATAAAATAGCAGTTTAATACAAATACACTTTCTAAATAATGTTATTTGAATACAGAATTTTTAAATGATAAAAAAATTCAATGAATTAAAAAAAATTATTTTATTATATAAAAAAATTGTTACTACTATTAATATCATGTAGTTTAATTGTTTATGCAAACATAAACAATATTCATTCATTCTAAATACTATTGCTAAAATTTATCTTGTTTAATTTCGTATTGAATTCAACGACGACAATCATTTTTAATTTATTGTCAAAGAAAAAATAAATAAATTTAAAATACTTGATAAATTATGAGCAAATTTGCCGTTTTTCCTTCTCATCAACATGTAACACCGTTCTTCGAACAATCAATTAAAACGTGTTATTTACAATTTTATAAAACCAAGCTGAGAGTATGTACTTATATTTGGTAAAATTAAAATAAACTTTGCACAAAAAATTGTAAAGATTATTTTTAAATTGAATAAGATTGCAAATAATTTATAATTAATTCCTTTGATTGGTGCACTGAAAAAGTTTAGCGAAATAAATTTGCATTAAACATACTTGAAAAGTATATGAAATAGATAACGAGGTAAATAATATCTAGAAAAAGTGAAAAAATAGGTGTGTTATTTTAATTAAAGTTCTCGATAAAATCGAATCAAATACAATGAATATTTGACTCAAAATGTATTGAAACCCAATAAATTATCAAGGATATTTAATCTATCTAATGCTCGGTTAAATGAAAATATAATAATTAAAATTAACTTAATTAAAAAATACATTTTGCAAAAAAAAAATCCGCCGATAAAAAACAATAAATAGTTTTAAATGCCATTTTAAAGGTTTTGTTTATCCGCGGAATGACAACAAGCAAAATTTTTATTAAGATAAAGCATGTGAGGCCCGCGGTCCAACTATCGCCCTGCTTGTGCAGACTGACGATCCGATAGATGCAAGTGATACAAGTTAAAGTGAAAAATTTAACACAGTAAATTATATAAAGATCTGGCTTTCTTTGAGCATAATTACACAACGTATTAATAATAATAAATATTAAGAAATTTTAAGCATTCTGCTCCTTGAGGATTGTAGGTTATCTACCGCTTAGGTGGGGTAACTTTCTCACTCGGGTAGAGTTCTACGGTTAACGCGTGAGCGCCAACATATTCCCTTTAGCGGTGAGCGCAATAAACCAATAAAATTCATTATAAATATATACTATGAATTTTTGCATTTATAATAAAGAACTATTAAATTAAAATTGGACTTCTAAAGAATGAATAGTTTTCAAATTGAATTAATTATGCGAGTGAAATCCACGTCCTGCGAAGTTAATCAATATTCTTCAGCAATAAATGTAAAAAAACTAATACTGATTTTGCACTAAAACTAAAATCGAAACAAAAAAATAGTAAAATAAATATGATGGAAATTAAGCACAGTACATGAAAATCAAAAAGTATTGTAGATTTATTTAATTATCGCTTGTAAATCCTTGAAGCTAACAAACAATAATTCCAAGGCCCCCGCCACAATAACACGCACAAATTTCTCGTCCGACGGACCGAACGCGTGGAATTTGTCTAAAAAAATAATAATTTGTTAAAGGATAAATCTACCTATTAATTGTAAAAAAAAATAATGCAAGTTACAATCCAAATTAAAAGATAATCAATAATTGGTTTTATTTAAAAATATTCTTTAAATTCCATAAAATTGATCATTTATAAATTAATTTTATTTACTTAATAATTAAAAAAAAAATCATTTTCACCACCTTCCCCCCCCCCCCCCCCCCTGCTGTTAAATTTTAATTTTATTATTTGCAAGAAAATTGCCATATTTTTTCTCTCATTTATTGCTGGAAAGCGCCAATTTGCATTGTCACTGAAGAGCACTACCCCATTGATTATACTCGTACCATTATTTATTAAAAATACAAATATGAATATTTAAAATAATTTAATTTGAGAATATGTGATTATTGATTTTAAATAAAAAAATACAAGTCTCGGCATCCCCGACAGATATTATTAAATTAGATAGTTTAAGCAAAAAACATAAGTGTTGAAATGTATAAACAGCATAGTGATCGCATGCTAGAATGTTACGCAGATGGGACGTTCGTTTTCGTTGGCCTCGCCTCTGGTTTATCAAATTTACATAATTCTCGCAAGGTCAATCCCTGAGAATTTTCGTGGGGAATATGAGCAATAACAACTTGTTCGAATAATGAAGGAATAAAGAAAAAACTTTTCAAAATGCTATCAAAAATACAAAAATAAAACTCAAATTAAATAAGACAGTATTAACTCAAATAATGTAAAATATTATAAAAAAGTAAAATTTTATAATAAATTTAAAAAAATCAACAATTTATAATTAATAACCCTTTTTCATACGCGCACAGTGACAAAGCGCCTTAAATTCTGCACCATTTTAAGATGAAAAACGGCATGACAGTAGTCCAATTAATATTAAAATTTCATTGTATCACTGCTTTAGTAATTTACAAATAATTCAGAAAATGGGAGATTTTTAAACAAATTATTATAAATTAAATTCAGACGTTTATGTTTTGAAATTCTTATCTTTTTGGTAGCAAGTAATTAATATAATGTAAATAATTTTTTTAAACTACGCTAATAATTTCATACTGTTATTAATTTCTTTAAAATACAAGTATTTTTATTTTGCTATTTTTGTTACTAAACATTATTTATACTCATTTTTATCAAATTTAATTTACTAACATTTCAATTATTGAAATTTAACTCCTTTTATCAATAGTTTTTTTGCGTATATTTTTAATAATTAATTGAATTTGATTAAGATTTTCGCATGGATTTTTTAATTTTATTTTGGATTAATGATCCAAAATGGAGTGCATTCGCTTTTAAAGCCATTAGAAAATTAAAATTTGTTGTTCATTATCCAAATTTCCGTTAATTATTTATTAAAAGATTAAAAATTAATTTCGCGACAAAAAAAATCTTTAAAGGCTTATTCGGCGAACCTGTTTAATGAAAATTGTTCTAACTCAAAAACCAAGGCTGATGCATTGATTAATAGGTTTATTCATTTTACATGTTATTCGTCAACGCCAACCTAATCCATTTTTGTAAACAATTTTATAGACGTTTGGAGTATAAAGCATAATACCGATGTAGTCGTTCATAAAGCGAATCTATTTTGTTTATTTGCAAAAATAAAAATTTCTCAAATTTTTGTTTAATATAATTTTTTAAAGAAATCTATGGACGTTCTCTTTAATAAGCTAATTGAACACCAGCGATGGTCAATAATTTTGACAAAAGTTTACAAATATTTTTCATTGGAATGTTATTTTTTAATCACTAGCTTTTATCATTAATCTCAATTTATTTGACTTACCGTTTACGGAAGGCCATGGTTTTGAAAACTTTTCGCAGAAAAATACATTTGTATCAAAAATCAAACATTTAAGACAATAAAATGAAATAAATCACATGGAAAGGAACGGAAAAGGCGTACAGAAACGAGAGCAGCGGCTCTAACAGGCGAAGGATTCTCGACAATAACGCAGATAGAAATTAAAAAAGTAAACCCCCAAATCTAAAAATAAAAATCAATACAATTGGAAATACATTAAATGATAAAAATATATTTAACACGAAATAAATAAAGGAATGGAACTTTGTTGACAAAAAGCTTGCAGCCGCGGTTGACAAATGATGTCCCATTTTGAGAATCTATACATGGAAAGAACTATAACAAAAATGCCTCATTAAACCAAAATTCCTCTCTAATTGCATATAACAATGCAAAATGGTCATACCGCATAGATAAATTTATTATTCATGAGAAAATATATGCTTACTATATATATAACAAAAAATAAGAATTATATCAAAAACTAATATTTGTTTAATTTTTCACGGTAAAAAACGAAGTCAATTTGAAGAGTTCGGGACTTTTTTGGAAAATCAAAAAGATTTATTTACAAGAATGATAATGAATTAATCAACCGTCAAGTTATTAACGCATTCATTTATTATAATTAAAAAGCACGTCGTTAATATTCAATAACATCAACTTAATAAATAGAAGCAAAGTCTTATATTTAATAATGCTTCGCACAATTGCTGGTGACTTTAGGTATAAAATATATAAATGGTTTTGATACAATTTTTATATAACTTTTTTAATTTGGTAAATTTTTATTTTTGTTATCTCTTTTGAGAATATATATAAATAAAAGATAACCAAAAAACTTAAAATGTTAATATTTTAAAATAATATAGCTGGTGTTCTTCATTAAATACATTTTTTATTAAGTTTTTTATTTCATATATTTATTATCTAATATAATAAGACTACTCTGACAATTTAACAAACTGGTTCAACTTTTGATAGTGTAGGCAGTCTTTATTACCATTAATATATTGTCACTTAAATCACATTGTTTGGCAAGCGTATTCGTTGACAACATTTAAAGTTTTATTTCATCTTAATTTTCTTTCAATTATTAATCTCTTAAGTTAAATTAATTTTTGTTATCTTTTACGGGTTGGATTAATGTTGTATTATTCAATCAGTGTTAAGTTTAAATTAGTTAAATCAACTGAATAAGTACTCCTTTTTACAACAAAAAACATAACTCAGAAACCTTAAAAATTGGTGATTTTTTTTGTTGAAAATTTTAGACAACTAAACCTTCATTTTTTCCCGGCAGTAGACCTCTCCCATTCTTAAAAAGCTTCAAAAATTACCCTTTTTTTAAACTTTTGGTTGCAAATCTCTTAACAAAGTGAGTCAAAAATTCAAAAAAGTCAAGTATCGGGTCTCGCTCAAGCAGGGTGGCCGTCCACCTATAAAACCCAAAAATCAGGATTAGCAGCCGAAAAATCAGGAAAAAGCATAAACCGGTTACGAAAACCGGGTCTTTGAAAACCCGGTTAACCGAAAACCGGGGGTACCGGTTTTTAACCGGTAACGGAATGTTAGTTCGCGGGTAGTATCATTATTTATAATAATTTTAAATTGCATTTTGAAAGTATTTAGTAATTTAATTTTAATAAATTTACAATGAATCGAGTTTAACACTTGGTTAGACGATGTGATGTGTCTTATTATATGAGAATGTAGCCTAAATGAGTTGAAAGCTATCAAATAAATAAGCGTTAAATTTTGCAAACAAAATTATTTATTTTATTTTTATTTTGTTTCAGTTTCTTGTTTAAAACTTTCTTATGGAACAAAAATTTAAAGTGAAAAGTTTAATATTAGATTAGTTTAATGGATTAGAACTAAAGAACGCTGTTCGTTCAAAATAAAAAATGGTTTTAACAAAATAACGTTTAAAATAAAAGTAGTTTAAGTAATTAAGGGTTTTTATTTTCTTTTAGCAGTTATATTTTTGATGATTTGAGATTTTTATAAACGGTATTTTAATGCATTATTTATTCTCAATGCGCATGACTATTTACGGCGCCAATTGTGATTCACGTTCTTTTTAAACAGCTTTATGCGCTTTTTTCTTTTTTGATTAATATTTCAAATTTCGATACAATTTTAAGTTACAGAAAATTTTGTAGATAAAATAAATAATTCACATTTTTTAAATTCAAATCCAACTATAATATTCATACGTAAGCCCTCGACTCCGATATAATAACGTAAAAGTATAATAGCTAAATCACAATAGTTATTAAAAGTTTTTAATTATTTTCACTTTTTAATGTAATTTTAATTTTATTTTCCTTTTGAATTTGAATTTGAATTTGGTTTAAATTACATAAATTATTATTTTTAAATCTGTTTAAATTTTTAAAAGTTCGTTAAAATAGTTTATTTACTGATAGTCATAAGAAAACTTCAGCAGCGTATAACCCAACGAAGTTGGCATTTGCCCATGCGGCTGGATCACTGCCGCAATAAAAAAACCGTTGGTTGGAATGTCATAAAATGTATTTATTTGGGCCAAGTAAAATTTACCATAATTTTTTATGATTTTATTTTAGATCTTTTAATGTGCGCATCTCTAAAGTTTTTATAATATTTGATGATTATTATTTTTGTTTTTTTCGCTACACTTGTTAAACTTAATTTAATTATTTTTTTTGGCTTATTACTTATTCGGTTGTTTATCTAATTTTTGAGTTTATATTTCTCTATTGCTAGGATTTAAATTACAACTTTAACGATTTATGATGTATGCTATTCTTTGTTTATTATATCATGAAAAATAAAATAAGACATATTAAAATATAAACACAAACCCAATTGCAATGAGTGTAACAGTTTCGATCATTTATCACTGATTAATAATAAACTTGGTTGGTAGCAAATATATTAACATAGAATTATTTTAATTAATTTATATTAATTTTGAATTAAATTAACTTAATGCTCTTTGATACATAATAAATGCAGTTTATGTTTAGAACTTATGTTTTCATGCATACTTCATGTTGCTTTTCCCCATTATTTATTTGATAATAAATTAATTATTTTAATATGATGGAACTTTATATTGAGACAGAGTTTTGTTGTCAAAAAACATATTTATTACATTGCTCTACAATCAAGGCATAAAGACAAAATAAAAAATAAATGTAGAGTATATTTAAAGCAACTATTTGATTTGAAAACATAAAAGTAATTTAAAGTTAAAAAATTTTTTTAAAAATCGATAAAGCAAAAATTTTGAATAATATTCTTATAAATAGAGCAAAATTGGAGAACACCGTGCAGAATGACAACAAGCACAGCAGCGAACAAGAAAAAATACAGCTATCCAATTCGGCGGAATCAACGTTAGTATGTACTCTAAATTAGTGTTCGGCACGGTACGGTAATACCGCGGTATTTTTCGGTATTACCGCGGTATTTTTTTCGGTATTTATACCGAAATACCGTACCGAACATTTTTTGAGGAATTTCGGTATTTTTTCGGTATCGGTATTTTTTCGGTATTTTACCGAAATACCGTACCGAGCCATTTCTGAATACCGCGGTATTTTTCGGTACTTCGGTATTTTTGAAAAATGTTCTATTCTTGGCGAATGATATATTGAATTAGATGAACTTCCCCAACATTATTGCAAATTACTACCCGATCGATGCTACCCATGTGTTTTTAGAGATGAGTTTAATTTGGAATATTGGTCTTTTTACAAAAATAGGATTTATGCCGTAGCCCACTATCATGACCCTAGATTCAAGGACCAATTTGTGCCAAACCGTTTGGAATTTGTCTCTAAAATTCATTCCTGGATCAAATCGGACATTCTGCTGCCAACCAATAGCGGAGAAATTCTAATTGATGTAGCTAATATTGACGAGGGTACTTACTTCTTAAATAAAAATGTTTTTACTCATTGTTCGATATTTTTTTCTATTAAATTATTTCTTAGAAAGGCCTCCATCTCCAAAAAAGAAGTGCGATGATTTCTTTGCATCTCGCGCGAATAAATTTGTTGCTCGAAAAACGCCAACAAAGGGCTCAAGTCAACCGGCTGAGGACATCGAATTTGAATTGAATTTGTACAGAAAAGCTGATTTGGAGCCGTTGGACAGTGATCCTTTTAATTATTGGAAAGAGAATGAAAAAATGTTCCCTGTTTTGTCCCCAATTGTTCGCCGTTACCTTTCGGCTCAGGCGACTTCTGTTGAGAGTGAAAGGATTTTTTCTGTAGCAAGAGATGTTTTTAATTATCGCCGCAATTTATTAAACCCAGCAACAGCTGAGATGCTTATTTTTCTAAACAAAACATTGCCCATTATCAATTATAAGTATTGAATCAAAGTTTTGTTTATTTTAAATTGAAATTCAAAATTTTCAAAAAAATACCGAATACCGATCGGTATACCGAATTTTTTTGGCCGGTATTTTTCGGTATCGGTATTTTTTCGGTATTTATACCGAAATACCGTACCGAAGAATTTTTTGGAATTTCGGTATTTTTTCGGTATCGGTATTATACCGAAATACCGATACCGAATACCGAAAAACCCCATTTGCCGAACACTACTCTAAATATTGCTGGATTCCTATGCTTATAGTTACTGTCATTATTATACAATATTTTTGCAAAAATAATATAACAAAAATCGTCATTTTTAAACATCGCTAAATTTGAAACAGTTAAAAAACGACAAATTAATTTTAAACGATTTATAAAGCAACATAGTTAATTATTTTTTAGAATAACTATTATAAACAACAAAATTAGTAAATGAAAAAAAACATCTATTCATTATAGATGGCGTGCTGAGAATTCAACAAGTTACAGTGCTTGCAGATGAAATGTAAAAATAAGTAAATTTGATTTTTATTTGCTGCATGGTTTCGTTTTTTATTTACCATGCATACCGCCTTCATATGAAACAGACAGTCGTGTTGAACAGAACAGTGATAATTATACTGGACATAAAAGTAAAATGAAATCAATTTAATATATTTTATATTCATAATTGAAATTAATAATTTTTAGGGTTAAGTATTAAATAATTGTTTCTATAATAAAAGTTAATTTTTAATCTTTATGGTTTTTTAAAAAATAATCATCATTTTTTTTATTTATATTTTATTTTTACGAAATGCTGTATTTATTCCAGCCAGTCCTACACTCTACAAGAGCATCCTAAAGTCTCTGCCATAATTGAATTGAATGACTTTTTAAATTTTTATTCATTTTAAGAAATTAATAAAGCAAACCATATATGAATTTTGCTTTTTAGTTGCTCCGAAACTTATCGAACGCAATCTCAGGCATCCACCATTGAACTGAATTTGGTTTAGGTCGATATTTTTGTAATGTAGACAATTATAGTATAAAAAGATCCTAAATGTTTATTTGTCGGCATCCCCATGGCCTATTGAACGTCCCAAAAATACTGTTTCACCCGCCTTCCCAGCCATGGCGGTTTGGAGCTGACTTTTACTTGTTTCCTGGTGCACGTGTTATTAATTTAATTAAAATTTATGTCTCAAATTAAATTTCAAACATAGATGGGAAATTTATTTTATTTTATACATTTATTTTTAAATATATGGTAATGGTTTTTTTTGAAAATAAGATTTATTAAAATGCTTTTAAGACTAGGTAGAATAGAGGATAGATTTTTTTATTGTTTCATTATTTATTTAAGTTTTTTTCAGTATATTTTTAGACTTTTTCCATGAAAACATTTTATTAACTATTAATAATTTTTATTATCAGAAAAAATAAATTAAAGTTCTTTATTTAATTAAACAATATTTATAAAGGATAACAATTTTATTTTTATATTAAATAGTTTGTGTTAGATTTACGAACTTTCTTTTGTTCGTATTCCAATTTTCTACTTACTACAGCGCGCTCTGATCGGATACTTTGCATCATTCAATGGTTAAAATGTTTGGAATGATCGTTTAAAATTCAAGTGTGCGGAATACGTGACAAAGGACGACATGTTGTTTAAGCGTGCATAGTTTTCTTAAAGATATTCCGTTGCTCATTGGAGTCGGCTGCCCAATCACATAAAATGTAATGTTGCAATTAAAATTAACAATATATACCTATGCGTTAAGTTTCATGCCTTTTACATATTAATATACCTAATAACATTTCTTTGCCCGAAATTATCGCTTCTCTTTCAAAACTTAATAAAAAAAGCAACATTTTAAAATACTCTAGATTTTCTAAAAAAATTAAAATTTATATAAAAATAATAAATAAATCTTAATTCATCCATGGTTATATATAATATATTTAAGCAATTAGCTGTTGGTTAAATTTAACTGAAATCAAGTTAATTTAAGAAACAAAATAATGTGCTAATCATTTTTAAAAATTGCATTTTATACCCCTAAAAATATTTTTTAATAAGCATTCAAATGATCTCCCATTTATATTATCAGTACCATACATTTCAAAAAAGAGAGATACTATAATGGCAAATATCGCGAAAAAATGGCAACAAAAATAATAATATTGAGCGTACAACCAAAAAAAATCAATTAATGCTAAACAAAAAATTGTCGGAATTTGGCATTCCGCAAATAAAAACATGGATTTTTGCATTTATGCAAAATTGATAGGTAATAATTAAATTATGGTTCATTATTTCAGTAACTTTATTTTATTTAAATTTTTTCAATTAAACTAGCATTCTTTTGAAATAATATAATTTTAAATTATTTTATTGAGTTATTTTTTTATTTTTCTTCTTTCATATAAACGCAATTAATTGGGTTAAAATTATGAGGTGTTTCTTCGTTTATTTTTATTTTTGATTAGCTCGTAAACTTTAAAATTGAGTTCGAAGTTGAGTCTTGGTTGTCATCGGTGTTATGTGTTAAACGGTCTTTGTTTTTTGGGCCATTTTTTCTTATTGACCGATTTTTATCGGTTTTGGCTACTTTTAATTTTTTTTTTTATTAAGTTATTTGGAGTGATTTATAATATTTTTATTGTTCTAACATATATAGTAAATAAAAGTAATAAAGGGGAGCTTAAACTGATGATGAATTCCCTCGGCCTTGGAGAGTCTCGTAGAGGGACACTTGTTGCTTCCCAATCCATAGGACTCTGATGATTACTGCGCCGCTTTTTACTTGATGAGCTTAATTGTTGTCATTTTTATCTTAGACATTACCATTTGATTTCTATATACCTAATTTCTAAATTGAGATTTTGCATATTCTTCTTGTTTATTTCGTTTTATTTTTTCATAATTGTTTTGCTTTATCATTTATTTCGGTTTTTATGTTTATTATGTATTTTCAAAGTTTGCGCTTTAAAAAAAATTGGTATAGGTTTTAAATATTTATTGAGTTTAAGAGCTTTTATTAATTACCAAGCGGCCGAAGCTGCGCATGATTTTTTGTGGAATTAAAAGTAATCATTCAACATCAATAGGTAGATTAAAAAATAACAATTGTTTAATAATTATTAAAATGAATTATAAATTATATTAAAAAGAAATTGTAAACCATTGTATTTAAAGTAATAACGAAGGTAAAGGTGCGTGCGCTTCATATTATTGTAACATTAAGAAGAATGGCCTTTACCAAAAAAAGGATCGCTCAACAACCACAACAATGACATAAAGTCAACTCAAAACATGGACCTGAGCTAAGCCAGGATCAAAACAGTGCTAAATTATTTTAATAAAATAATGATTTCCTTAAGAATGGAAGAAAAATTTCCTTTAATTGTTTAAATCCGAAAGTTCAAAATATGAATGAATATTTCAATAAATAATGCTTTACGAAATTTAAAATTTCAGCTCCGAAGCGCATCTAAAAGAACCCAGTAAAGGGAGCGCAACCCACAGTTGATTTCTTTTTTAACTTAAAAAATAGAAAGACATCAAGATAAATACTGCTTGATATAAATTAAAAAATTAAAACTTTTTATTTAAAATTAAAAATATTAATGAAATTGGATTTAATAAAAAGATTCAATTATTAATTTTTATGATAATTGTTATAAAAATTCAATATAGAAGAAATTGCAAGATGTACAGAGATTTTACCGAGGAGAACGAAGCGGCAAACGGCATTTAGACGACCCGTCGGAACACGATCATCTTTTGCGTGCCGTGTTTTATATTATTTTATGAATATTACAACGCGTTGTAAGCACGGGTCGAGCGACTGTTGGCGCAATGTTTGAGAATCATGCGACCGAGACAATTCACGCTCTTACCATTTTAGGAAATTTAATATATATAAATAACACGAATGAAGATTTAGCGATTTATAAAGAAAAAGTATAATAAAAAAGCGTATTGTCCTATTTTGGTATTAAATGAAGAAATTTTGGCAAAAATAAATTAATAAGAATCTATAATCCAAAAAAATATTACTTATGTTTATAAAAAATTTAATATTACAAGAAAATTATAATAATTTTTTATCGCTTAAGCAAAATGCGCCAAACATTGCTTAAATAATTTCATTTGAAAATAATTCAAGAAACGTGCGTTTGGATATTTTTACCAATTCTAATAAGATAAAATTATCTTTAATTAAAAAACACAAATTATTTTATTTAAACTTTCTTTATTTTGAAAGCCATATACAATCATGGTTTATTGCTTAACAAAATATAACACAGGCTTAAAATGTAATTATACAACATTCAGATGAACAGCTAAAATCTTAATTTAAAAAAATACTGACACATCCATGATATTGAGTTTTTAAAAAGGCGTAAAGGTTAAACTAGAACAAATTTAAAAATGGTATACACTAAAACTCATTTTATATTAATAAAAATAAACAACTAAATTAAATATAGTGCCACGAGTTAGTTAATTTGAAAACTTGTATATTAAACAGATTATTGATTACACAAGCCTTTAATCGCTGGCATTCTCTTACTCTACATACAAACTTAAAGATAAAATTGGCAAACAGCAGGACTCGGCTTTGTTAGGTATAACACAAACGCATTTATGACCAAAACTTTTTGGATTATTATCATTTTGATTTATTGAGTTAATTGCATAAATTATAAGAAGAAGTATTTATTTCATTGATAATGAAAATTAAAATTCAAGTATATAATCATTGAGATAGAAGTTATAGTTGGGCATGAGCAAGAATTTAAAATTAAAATTTTTTTCCTTAATTTTATGCTATGCTGATAATTAAATATATAGCTAAAAATTTACAAAATATGAAAATAAACATCTTGAAAAAACTACGAAATAACTATACTAATTTTTTTTTTGGGTCGTTCTTTTTATTTGGTTAAAATAATTGAATATGTTTTAAAGAGATCGCCAACGATGTATAGTTTGCTAGTCGCCATTCTTAGAATTTATTTTATAATTTTTGCAAAGCTCTGGTCACATGCACTTTATGAATATCTCGGCGCCATCAGCCACTGGTAAAATAATTTACATAGTTTTTTAATTTCTATTCGCATTTTAATTATAAGCTTATGTTTCCAGGCTTATTGATTGAATTAATAATTTTTCTTAATAGTCAAATCTTTGCAGTAAATAAAACCTCGATCAATGGCTTTAATTGTTTATTTTGATACAAATTTCCTGTAAAGAAACCATATTTACTTTATTTTTGAGTACATATTATGCAATATGTACTCTGGCGTAAATTGCCGCTGCCCATGCTTGGTAATTATTGCCGTTCACTCCATAGCCATCTGCCGGCAGTGGGGTTTTACCGTTTAATTTTTTTTAAATTGTTAAGTATAAAATTTCTTAACATTCTTATTAAAGCGTATCATAGGATGTTGCACTTTTAATTTTTTGGTTTACATTTTGTTGTATTCACTGATTTTTATTATGAAGCGAGTATAATTATCATTATTTTTATTTTTGATATAAATACATTATCTTTGTGTTTTGTGTTTATTACGGTGCACATACTAAATTAAAGTTATCAGTGAGGTATTAATAAATGTAATAAAATAATCATTATTTGTTTTAATTTATGTAAGATAATTCATTTTTAAAAATATGTTCTTTAGAGTATTGTCGGGCTAAATGAGCCAAAGGACCAGGGAGTGGCCTATTATTTTGACATAAATTAGTCATTTGTTATTCAAAATTGGGTTAAAGTCTTTATAAATTAATTAAATTACTATAAGATTTGTCGATCTGTTAATCTTAAAAGCTATTGGTGGCTGTTTTTGTCTTATGAACGATTACATCATCTTTATAGTAGGTGTTCAACACTATTAATTTTTGTTTTAGATTTTGATTCGGAAATTTATTGCTCAGCATTGAACAACAGCGGCTGCCAAAGCAGGGTGGTTTCAACTGTTGAATTTGAGCCATGCGCTATGGTTGGTTATATTTAGTGATTAACCATAATTTTATAACATTAACGTAAGCACAACTTTCATTTTGCCATTTCTTCTTGTTCAATAAAATAATATTTTTTGTAATCACGAATCATTTGTTGTATTCGAAATTCCAAATATTTCTTTTTTAAGTAATAAGGTCAGGATAAATCTAAGAAAAATTTCATATTCGATTCAAATAAATTTAACTTTTGATGTTAACATTTGAATAGAACCAAAATTTTAATTTATTCCTATTCAGTATGTTAACGATTTGTATCAAGGTATTATGCTTAGATTTTAACTCTAAATTCTTTCATTTTTTTGAATATGGCCGGCACCTTTACATAAATGCAAAAAAAAAGAAGTATTGCCTAATTATATGCTATTAAAAACTTTATGGAGTTAGACGTTATGGTTCGCTGTATTTGCTATTAGTAGTTCCATGTAATTTTAAATTACTTATAATATATTTTTCATTGTTGTTATAAAATTTATAGACAATTTACTAAACCTAAATTGCTATATTGTTAAATAAAATATTTTATATTAAATGTTTGGTTAAAAAAACGCTTAAAAGATTTTATATTAAACAGTTAATTTATGCATTGAAATATATAAACTTTAATTTATTTTATTGGCTAACATGCAGATATTTAAAAATCACTCAATTACGTATGTTGGATTTAAATTAAATTATTTATGTTTTTAAATTCTATATTTCAATGATAAAACATTTATTTTATTGAAATTATTATATTTGTTTAAAATAATAAATACTTTTACATTACCCAAAAAATTTTCAAAAAATAAATTACGCTCTTGCTTTACTTTCGATTCAACAAAAATTATTAAACATATAATTGTCACTACATAATAAAAATATTGAGTTTTATAGACGCATATAAATTATACAAAAAGCACAACTGAAATTGTAATTATAAAATAACAAAAGGTGAAATTTTTCTGAACATAACAATACATAAAATATGGTTCAAATAAAAATATTGTTGCATTAAAATTGAAGAAAATATATACTGAGGGGCGTCATCGAGTCAGACCCAAGAAAGCTCAGCGCATTGGCAATGCTATTGCAGTGTAAGCTTTTTATAATCCTTAGCAACAAAAATGTATCCAAATCTCCGTTATTTATTGTCTGCTTGTTCCATTGAAAATAAGGTTTTTTGTTCATCCTAAAAAATCTTTGATTTAAATATAAACTAATTAAACCTATTTTCGTTACTACACTTGGCAACATTTTGAAGTATATGTGAAACCCAATAAAATAAGCATTATTTTAGTATTATACCGTTAAATAAACTATTAGATTGGTAAAAAATATATTCCTCATTATTATAGTTTAAAAAATGCAATAGCAATTGATCTTAAGATTCTTATAATTATGACAATTATTGCAATTGCACTATATATTTTGAATTGAAAAAATGAACAGCTGTTTAAAAAAATAATAATATTTATTTTTACGCGCGCTAAAGCTTTATAATTAAAATATGATTTTTTTATTAAAACAATATAAAAGAATATTGTCGACAATAAAGCAAAAATAAATTAAACGAATAAATAAATGCAAAACATGATCTAGTAAAAATATTAGGTGTTAATTACGTCTCAAAAAAAAAAATTACCCAAGTTATCAAGAAAGAGTTAACTAAAACAAAATGATTTGATAAAAAAATATTAAAAAATATATACACAGTAAGAAAAGTTAATTTAATAAATATTTTATATAAATATTCAGTCAACGCTTCAAGAATATATTTGAATTTAGAACAATAATTGAAGCACCTATATAAGTTCAATAATTTAACAAAAGTTTAATTTTTAAAATTAAAAAATAAATAAAAACCAATAAAAAAATTGAAAATTGAAAATTTTAATTTGAATGTATATATAAAAATAATATCGCAAATTTGAAAAATACAACGAGGCCAGCAGGGTCTACCTACATCCATGAGATCGGATCAGTTTAACCTTTAATGCTCATAATATAATAAATGTAAACAACTAAAATAGTATAAATTTGAAAAATTTAAATTATTATGATTAAATATCTTAATTGAGATTAATGAACATTTGTTTTAATTAATATATGTTAATTTTTTATGCTATTTTTGAATATGTTAAATTTTATCTATTTGCTTTATTTAATCTTTATTATTATTGATTTTATGGTTTAATTTTTATATATTGTTTTTATATATAATTTGGTTTAACCATTAATTTAAGTTTCGTTTTTTATATTGACTGGCATCAAAATGTTTGTGATTAAAAGTTGGTTAGTTACTTTTTTATTTGGTTAACACTGTATCACTTGCTGATCTATCAGATCGTCGAGGCGCCGAGCAATCGTTGGAGAGACGCCGAGCAATCGTTGGATCGTCGAGGCGCACATGCTATTAAAGAGCAAAATTTTTACGAAAAAGTTGTAAGTAAAATATTTAAGGCTAAAATTTTTTAATTTTCTCAAACTCGCATTTTTAAACACTTTTATTTTATTTTTTATTTGGTTTGTTTAATTTCCAAATATCCTTAAAGTGTTTGTATAAAGAAGTAATATAAAAATATCCATTGTATATTTTTCACCATTTGTTTCAGTTTCCTCACACAATTTTTTTTTACATATATTTTTATAAAGTTATTCAAATTTTTTTTTTTTTATTAATAAGTACGGCGTAAATATTTATAAAAGTTACATAGCATTTTTTTTAAATTTAAACTATTTTTAAGCACTTCATTTTAATTTAGACTTGATTGAACGTTTTTATAAAATCAGCCATTTTTAGAGTTTTTGTTGATTATTTGTATTTTTTAAATTATTAAAATAATCCTTTTTACAAACATTAGTATGTATTAAAGAATGAAACATGTAACTTAATTATTTTCTTATTTATTTAGTTTAATAAGGCTTTAAATGAATGTATGAATATGAAACAGACGTTTTACTTTTTTATTCGAGTTTATTTTATTAATGTGAAAAATGATAAATCCGTAGAATCCGCATATCCGTGCCCACGCCTGATCTTTCCTTTTAATAAAATTGTTCTAAACTACAGTAAATAAATATACAAATTATGTTTTTAAAATATATATAGAAACCCCAAAGAATATTCTATTAATAATTATAGCAACGCTTGAATTTCTACAGGTTTTTTTATAAATGTTTGAGAATGGCAAGATATCTTTTCATAAAGAATATTTACGCTTTAATAATTTTTATATCAAAGTGGGCCGTGGCTGCGTCGAAATCAATGGTTAAAATGTTTGGAATGATCGTTTAAAATTCAAGTGTGCGGAATACGTGACAAAGGACGACATGTTGTTTAAGCGTGCATAGTTTTCTTAAAGATATTCCGTTGCTCATTGGAGTCGGCTGCCCAATCACATAAAATGTAATGTTGCAATTAAAATTAACAATATATACCTATGCGTTAAGTTTCATGCCTTTTACATATTAATATACCTAATAACATTTCTTTGCCCGAAATTATCGCTTCTCTTTCAAAACTTAATAAAAAAAGCAACATTTTAAAATACTCTAGATTTTCTAAAAAAATTAAAATTTATATAAAAATAATAAATAAATCTTAATTCATCCATGGTTATATATATTTTAAACAGTTTTGTTAATAAAATTGCGCAAACATTTAAAAAAATGTTGTCGATTTTTAGAGTTTCAAAAATGCCAATTTTTTTGAGAATTCTGCTTTACTGTTGGGGGGGGGGGGGGTCGGCGGCGGTGCCGATAGACTGCCGCCGAAATAAATTTTGGAATTTGACTCAATTTGTAATGAAAAGGCCCAATTCGCTTCGAATATATTGGGTAAAATATTATGAAAATCTTCACTAAATTCGAAAAATAAGGACAAAAGAAAAACGGAGGCCTCAAATAAGGACAAATTTTATAAATAAGGACATTTTTTTTAATTTAATAGAGCATAATATTTTATAAAAGGAACAGAAATGCAAATTCTTTTAGAAATAAATCATAACTTTTAAAACTTTTTTGTCTTTGAAAGGTTTTTTAAACATTATAGATTTTAAATTTTAGTTTAAATTTTAATTAAACCTTATATTGTGACTTTAAATAAGCATCTTTAAAATATAAGTTATTAAGCTAAATTAATGCTTCTTTTTATATCTTAAAGCTTGACAGAAACTTATTTTTTATGAATTTTTAATAAACAAATTTCAAATTAAAAGATTCAGTTTCTTATTATTCATATTTTCTTTTTATAGGTAATTTTTCTAGTTGAGTTTTTTGGCATAAGATATTAAATAAGGAACTTTTATTTTTTAGCTTCTGCAGCATTAATTTAAACAGACTTTCCTTGAATTTTGGAATTTTGGCTAATAAAGATATCTAATTTAATTCATTTTGAAAATTGCTATATATTTTTCTCAATGGTGCATCAATTGTTTCTGAATGATTTTGATTGAATTCAACCTTTTTTCTAACTTTCTTGATGTTTTGGGTTGAAGAGCGCACTGTTTCGTCCGCACTATGGGCATCATTTGCTTCTTTTTCAAGTTCTGCACGCTTTTTAGTTTACCTTTTCTGGCATGTGTAATTTTAATTAGATTTTTTTTCTGTTCTTGGAATTGGAACGGTCACTGGAGTCGGGACGGAATAATGAATGTCGCAAGATGAAACATAGCATATTATATTCTTTTTGTATTCATTGATTATTAAATTATTAAAGAAATGATAGATACCCCGGCTATGTTCGCTTATTTCATGAATTTTATTATTTAGACTTTGCAAAAAGTAAATCAAAATATTTATAAATAAAAAAAAAGCATTTAAATTTCGCATAATTCTTAATTGATAGGCATTGTTTTAAAACTATAAGATTAAAAAAATGGAATAAACAGGTTAATGAAGCCACCACCACGCTGGTAAGCTAAAGTCATGTTCTGCGCTTTGAATATTATAATATTAAAAATTAGACTATACCAAAAAAACTGCAATCAAATTTTACACTAAATAAGATAAGCAAAAAGCCATATATAAACAATCTAAAATTTGATCAAATCAAAAATATTTCATAAAATTACAACAAAAAAATAGTAATTTGTAAATATGTTTCTCTAAGAAAATTTGTATCAAAATAAACAATACAACATACAAGCCATTGATGCAAATTTTTATTCACAGCAATAGATCCAACTCAGACCGTTATTAAACACAAAAATATTTAATTCTAACTGGAAAGAATAAACAAAAACCGAGTTTCGTTATTCTGCGGAATACTATAATAAGTTTTATCGGTGGAATGCAAGGGTATTTTATACTAAACTAAATCAATGCTTTAGAAACTACTCAAGAATTCATACATGATAAAAAATAATATTATAAAAAAGACAATTAAAAAAATAAAAACTACGGCTTAGTTTAATTTTTATTTTAAAAAAACACTTATATTTAGTAGCGTTTAATATGATATTTTTATTCATTTATAAGAAATTAAAATTAAACATAATTTAAAAGATCGAATTTTATGGCACTTTAACGAATTATATATTAGCGACAATGTCACATTTTATTCGTTATTGTAATAACAAAGTATTTAAAATTATTTATAAATCAAAAATTTTTTTTTAAATTATACGAAAACCATTTAATTAAAAAATACCAATTATGAGTTATAAAATACAAATATTAAATGCAAAAAAAAAAATAAACATAATTTATCATTTCTCTACGTTAAACTAGAACTTTAACAAAGGTGCCGGAGGTGCCGCTTGAATTTCGTACTCCTGAGCAGAAACCAGACGTGGGGAAGCCAAAATCGAAATTTCCAGGGTTTGTGACGATCTGGCCAAGCGAGGTCCAAAAAATGTAGGTAATTAAGCATTGCTTGAACACTCCATTCCCTGGGAAAGGAATTTTTTGCTGAAACGAAATTCTTTATTTTTTGCAGACTTGATAAGCAATGTTTATGCTCATAAAACATAAGACTGGGTCTGATCAGCCGAAAAACTATTAAAGTTGCAGTTTTAAATTCAATGGAAACCGACCTCTAAAACCCGCACATTTTTTAGTGATTGGAAAAATACAAAAAATATCGTCAAAATAAAAACCAATTATTAGATTAAAAAGAAAGGTTAATACTAAAGAGTATTGACATTGCTGCTTGAAAGCATAGTTTGGCGCCTCTGGCGACATAAATGAAAAACGATAAAATTTTTATAAACAAAGAAAAATAATTGAAGAATATAAATTATATTTGTGAAACCTTTTTAAGAGATAACAAAAAAATTGAATTGCTTGAAAATGTAAATAAATTTTCAATAATATTTATTAACCATTAAAGTTTTCGGAGAGAGCTAGTCGATTTGAGGGGTTTGCAACCAGAAATGCATTTAAAATAAAAACTAAAATAATTTTTACTTTATGCAATTAATAAGGTTTTTAAAAAAAATTAATAATTTGTATTTTCAATTGTAGATAAAATTAACAATAATTGATTGTTAATTTTAAAAGATACGGTAATTCATTAAGGCCTTAATAATTGTGATTAAAATTATCAAAAAAACAATTGATTACCTCTTCCGCTTGAATGAATAGTGGTTCAACCTGAAGTCATTAATTATAAATTTTTATTTCGTCTATAAACCTGTTTTATTGCTAAAAAACATTCTTTGATAGAAACGAAATCAATAGTAATATGTATTAGCTGATTTTAATCTGATTCAAATAAAACACATTTTGAAAATATATTTAGTAAGGTGGTGTTTAAATAATAACAAACAAAAAAGCTATCGCTCGATACAATATCATCTACTAATTAAAAGGTTAATATTTGATTATAATGCCACGAATTTGCGTAATTAGCGTTTGTCAAAAGTGTTGACAGCAATTATTAAAATATTTGTTTAAAGAACGCATTTGTAAAAAAAAATCTTTTAAGTTCAAAAACAGAATAAACACACTATTGAAAATAATAATTGAAAAAATGACGTATTATTTGTTAATTATAAGAGAAAAAATCAAAAAATTAACTCAAACTATGATGGGCAAAACTCCCAATTTGCTAGCTTTCCAAACTTTGTGTTATATAAAATCAAAAAAATAAGAAAACTCAATAAAATATAAATATATATTTTCAACTAAAGAAAACAATTAGAACTTGTTGGATAAGATGCACACTTTTAACAATCAAAACATAAAATAAAATAATTAATTAAATGACAAGCCTTTGGTTCTAAATGCAAAAGTCAGCGATCACCAACAACAAAGTGTAAAAATCCCGAAAATGTCCATTTTTGACTAATTTACTGAAAAAAATGACCAAAAAATACAGTAAAAAAAGACAAAATATTAAATGTTTTAATGCGAAAGAATGCATTAACATTTAAAAAATTTAATACTACTATATTATTGTGTGAAATTGAAAAATAAATTTAGTTTATTGCATGAATTTGAAAAATTACATTATAACTTGTTTGAAAAAAATAAAATTTTTCCATTCATAGGGAAGCCATTGACTTAAATAAATTACCAATTGGTAGCATTCGAAATACTACATAAATGTTAAAAATATAATTCATCTAAAACTTGCAGCTTACGATCCCCCAATACTTTTAATCCTACCGTAATATGCATAACAAATTAAAGTACTGATTTCGGGATTACGGTTTTAAATTTTTTTTTGGGGGGGAAATTGCAGAAATTTTTAATTGTATTACTTTTACATAAATTTCATTAATTCATTCAATCTTTGTAATTAAAAAATTAATTTGGTTTCAATTAGTTGATAAAAACAAAACATGCAGCCATGTAGTATTTTATTTCAAAATAAATTTGAATATTTAATTTCTGAGTGTTTTAATTTATAATTCTGTTTTTATTTATTTTACAATATAAATAGTTTAATAGTATGTTTTCGTGCATGCTGTATTTTTTTTTAATATTAATTTTAGATCATTGTTTTAAAACGCACCGACCAATATTGCCGTAACATGTTTTTGATCCATTTTTTATTGTTTTAAATCAAAAAAATTTTAATTATCAGGTTTCAAGTGCATATTCATGCTTTGGTCAAGCTGTAATTACTCTTCGAGCCTGTTGCTGTAAATGATTGTCTGTTCCTGAAATTTGATGATCTGTTGTAGTTGTTGAAAAGTTAGTTTTACAAAATTTGAACTAGTCGAAGTAGAATGAGAGTGGTAACGAACATACGCTTAAATACAATTCTGTCTCTTCCCGAATCAAATTGTCTCTTGACTGTGCAGCGAATGTTTTATTCTTTAATACATTTTTATTTAATTAATTTAAACCAAATCATTTTCTATTTTACCTCTAAATACTTTTTTACTTTTACTAAAAAGTTTTGTAATATGTATTTAATGAGTACGACTTTGATTAAATGATTCATATTGCGATTTGATTGTTCAATAAAATTTATTATTGTTAGTAATTTTGCCTCTCCAATTGCGCTCCTTAAACATGGAGAGTGTGTACTTCTCTCTAAATCATAAACTTCGGGGGCTCACCAGTTGGATTTTTTAATATAACCGATATAAGTTGAATACTATTTTGATTGTTAAAGTTTATATGTTTTAGATTTTACAACAATTAATAATTTAAAAATGTCAATTTTCAGTTAAATAAAAGTTTTTAACGAAATTGAAGCTCCAGAATATAATCAAAAAAGTTTTATCAATTGCTAACGAATTATTTGAAAAATGACTTGTCATTATGAAATAATGTTTTTGGTTTATATTGAAGTTTTTATTGTTATTCTTTTTTTAGATATATTTAGTTTATATTAGTGAAAATAAGTCAGTTGCGCAAGAAACGGTGAAATCCAGAAAGGAACGGTTTCTGTTCTTCTGGAGTTTTCTTTGCTCGTTATGCTTCCGGCCCAATCTAAGTAATTTCTCGAACATCACAATAGATACCGTATTTCCTCTTTTAGAACCCCCGGGGGTTCTATTTTTCAACCCCCTCGAAAAGGGGGGTTCTATTTGAGGGGGGGGGGGGGGGGGGGGGGGGGGGGGGGGTTCTAATAGAGGAAATACGGTAAAATATTTTATTTATTTCGTTAAATTGACTTTAGCCTTATATTTTAGTTGCCACTGTTTTTATACCAAATAAAAACTTTTTAATTTATTCCTTGGGTTTTAAGGTTAGAAAATAAGTCGCTGACGTTAAAAGATTTCCTTGCATATACGGATTTAGAAGAAAGAAGCAAATCAAAACATATAGACCAGAAAAGGACAAATTATTATTCAAAATGCATTGTATTTTAAAAAAAACATTTATAAATTACACTTTTAAAATAAGATCCTTTCAAATAAATAAACTCTTTTATATTAAATTTCAATGGTAACGATTTATTATGATTAATTTCTTTACAATAAATTCATCGAAGACGTTGCTGATCAGCACTTGATTGGTTTTCCACAAAAATTTTCCGAGATTAAAGAAAAAATTAACGTATAAATAACCCAATTATATAAAAAAAAAAAGTTTGAAAAATTATATAAGAAACAGAACCAAAAATATCAATTTGAAATATTATTGTTTCAAATAAAATAATGAATTAAAAATATCTTAAGTATTATCTGAGATAAATTAAAATTAACAAAAACTATTTATTAATGAATTAAATTTCTCCTTAAATAGGTTTCTTATCAAATTCTTAACCAATATAATAATAAGCATTGCATAAATTTATAATTAACAAATTGTGTAATAAGTCGATGAATTTTTTTTATAATGAATGAGAGAAAATTATATTAAAATAAAACAATAGGATTGCTTATATTTGTTTCTTTGCGACTAAAGATTAAATATAAATTCGAATGATTTCATTTATTCAAATTATACGAATTTGTTAAAAGAGCTAATTTATAAATATTTCACACGTTATTAAAAGCTTTAAGAAAAGTTTGCAAACAGTTTTGGTTGAAGAGGAAATTTTAGGTAACTTTACCCAGCATTTATTTTGTGTTTTTGTGAAGATCACAATCTCTATCCATTTAAATTATATATTTTTATATTCGTGCGTTTTATATTTATTGAATAAATTTTAAAAAACTAGGTATATTTTTCAATGCGCAAGTGATGTAATCCACACAATTGCGCCTCTGTTAGCAATGCTGTAGGGAAAATCTTTGTTCATCTTGCAATTTTATTCGATTTGTTAGTTGTTATTAAATGCGTTTTCATAAAAATCTATATTTTCATACCTTTTCAATCCAATTTTTATTAAATATTTATATAAATTTAAGTTTTAATTTTTAATTTGATATGAAATAATTCCGTACAATTTTCATCAATTTTTAAATAAAAGTTTGAATTTTCTTGGATTATTAAATTGAATTGTATTTTAAGTTGAATTTAAAGAAAATCAACTATGAAATGATCGCGCATATTTAAACTCAAGCTTATGAATTTAACAAAAAGTGGGAAATATTTTTATATTCCAAGAAACCGTTAGGCGTAGCCGTTTTTTTTGTTATATTAAACTCTCATTACATTTTACTGACTACTTCCGAGCGCATTCCTTTCTGCATCTTAAAGACAGGCTTTTATATGGTTTAAAAAGAATTATCCATTTAATTATTTCAACTTAATTAAAACAACTTTGCATTTTTCTTGTTATGCTCAATGGTTCCTTTATTTTAACAAAAAATTCACAGCCATTTTTCCAATTTTAGTCGTTTGTTAATGATATATTTTTAGTTTTTTTTACACAAAGTTTGACCCTTTGCAAAAAGTAGGCGATGTGTGTAAAGACACACCTCAGAGTTTTTTATTATTCGCTGCATTGCCATCTTCTTATCCATGCTTACTGCGTGATCATATCGGGTTCTATTCTAGAAAAAACCAGTTGGTGCTGGACGATCTATAAAATAAGAGATAAAAAATTAATGAAAAATGATTTATTTAAGGAGTTTATGTATAAAATATGTAAGTGGAACTTATAAGTAAACAAAAGGGCCATTTTCCCAAATAATCTTTAAATATTAATTTAAAAAGTGTTTCGTCCATCGAAGACTGGATGGCGTATGATGTTCTGTTTAAAAAGCGAAAATTATCTAAAGTTTATTAGTGAGTTCAATAAAGTTTCCTTACTCTATCTCAATCGATCACAATTCTGATACATTATAGCCAGCCAAAGTGTGTCAAAAAAATAAAAAATCGAATATTGAAAAGGAATTAATGCAACTTTGAAGAAGAAGTCGACCCAGATCAACATGTCTTTTGACAGTAGAAAGTAAAGCTATCGCTATTTATGCTTGCTTGTCCAGGTCCTCCAATTACTTCTTGCATTTTTTTGTTTTCTCAACCGAAACAGGGGGTACCGGTTTTTCGGCCAATTTTACGACCCCGTTTTTCGGTTTTGATTTTTGGCCAAAAGGCCGGCTTCGGTTCGGTTAACCGACCGTGACCTACCCTACTAACCAATTAGGTGTCAACAAAAAAGTCTTTTGAATATGAATGTTTTTATAAAAAATATGAACAACACAATAAAAAGCTGTTAATTGAAGTAAATAAATTGTTATGTAACGATACAACTAAAATTAGAAAGTTAATTGTCGAGCAATTTTTAACATTAAGTCGGAATTCCTAAAGCTTAAGGTGAAAGAATATGAATTATTCGGAGTTTCGAAGCGTAAAATTTTAAAGCAATTTGCAATATTTAGTGGAATCAAAAAAACTAACTTAAAAAAATATATTGAAATTTTTAAAAAGGTCGCAAAAATTATATTAAACAAATAATATTGAAAGTTTTGTTATGGTAAATATTTTATAAATAACACAAAAATTTAGCAAAAAAGTTTTAGCTTAAAATTGGCTGCAGTTAACTATTGTAAAAACAAGCATTGCAAACTTGATCCAAACTCGGACTATAAAAATAAAAATTTAATTTAAATTATAAAATGAATTTCTTGCGGTTTTTGGACTTACTTATTTAAAAGTAAAACTATTGGCATATATTATTTTATTGAATGAGAATAAATATAGTTTTTATTTTTCGTAAAATTTTTTATTTATTAATTAATTTCTTTATTTTTAATTAATATATTTTTTAAATAGTTCCAAAGCGATAGCATAAATATTATTGTGTTTTTAAATTTGTTCTTTTTTACACTTATTTTTTCAAAGGTTTATTAGGTTTTTATAAAACCAGTGCCACAGCTAGAAAAAATATCGTATCGAAATATCGTAATTTTGGCCGTATCGGGTATCGTAAAAAAATTGTTTCAGTTTTTAATTATATTAAAAGATAACATTTTTGTATTTATCAACAATCTTAACTTTTTTTAGACAGTTTTATTGAAGAGTTCTTATAACTTTTAAATGCAATGAATGCGCTTGTCCCACTCATAAATGAATTATCGATAATCTCGCGAGCCAATCTTCCAAAAATTTATCTATTTTAAATTTATGATTAATTTATATTTTATCTTAAAGCCAATTCAGGATATTATTTAAATGTCTAAAACAAAAATATAAAATTTTACATGTTTAAATGCACCTATTAAAAATAAACAAATCTAACAATTTCGGATTGGACGAAGCTCAAATATTCGTGAACGCCAGTAATGCATAACATTATTTTTACTATAAAATAAAATTAATTCATATTTTGAATTTAGTCTAAGAGACATAAGCAATGGATAAGCATAATTTACAGCGTCTAAATTATATTTTTAATTGAATTCACGCCTCGGCTTTGAACAAACAAACAGAAAATGGAGCGCTGCTTTGTGACAATGGTCACAGACGTCACAAAAACTAACGCAGAAGTGTGGAAGTGTCATCACGGCAGCGGCAATGAACAATAAGAAACATTAATAAAAATTAAATCAGCTAATTTAAAAATAAAATTATGAAAATCAAAATGAATGTAACCAGATTTATTCATAGAAATTGAGAAAGAAATGGGACGGACGTGCAGTGGATGAAATAAATATTTGCGTGTTTGTTGAATAATAAAATTTTATGTAAATCAAAAGTTCAAATACCATAGGATTATTATGATTAGTAGCCCTAAATGTCATTCCCAACAAAAATTAATTATCAAAATCGCAGAACTGAAAGAATCAAGAAGGGTTAGAAATTAAAGTGTAATTATTTCAATATTAATTTTTAAAAATTTTTTTGATTGAATTACCAGTATGTTCAAATTTAATTATTAATTAAAATAAAACTAAAACTAAATTTACTTTCATCAATATTATCAACTTTAGCATCATCTCCCCACATTAAAATGAAACTACCAACGGCAAACGGGCGAGGAAGCCGACAAGAAATAAATCTATAAAATAGGAAATCTGGTGCAGAATGGATTAAACTAAAAAACGCTACAAACAGAAATTGCAAGAAACCAAATATTAAATGTTTTAGAAAAAAGAATCAGTCTCAGATAAAGAGTATTTTGAAATTTGATAATCCTAAACAAACCATTTATAATTAATGAGAAACTAATAATAATGAATCGATTTAATTTTTTAAATATTGTATTTATAGTAAATCAAAGCTAATCAACAACAACAGTCGCTCTTAAGGACATAACGACACTGACCAAGCTAAAAAGTGAAATGGAAGCTTGATTTCTAAATTTTAGCGAATATATATTTTATAATTCGAAAATAAATTAATTGCAAAGTTCCTACAACTTTTCAATAATAAAAAAATCAAATTTTTTATCTCTAAAATTAAAAATATCAATCACAAAACAAATCTCCAGCCCCAAATTTTAATCGCAAAAGGCATCAATTCTAAGTGATGATTCGAAATGATTAAATAAAATAGTATATAAGAAATTTATTTACTTATTAAAAACTGAATAAATTAATTTTCGAAAGGACTTCAAATATTACTTAATTTATTTGTTTAGTGAAATGAACTTTTAAACAAGTTAACACATTTACTTTCTCGTTTATATATCTTTTATAATACCTACCTATCAATAGAAATCATTCAAAGTATCTCAAATAGCATTCGATATTATTTTAAAATATATTACCAAGTACAATTTATACTTCGCTATGGACAAAAACAAAAATAATGTAGTCCCTATGGCACATATTTAAAAAATAAATTGTAAAATAAATAAGTATGTCTTGCAATAAAAAATATTTTTACATTATATATTCAACATTTTTTGAGATATGTCAAATACATCAACAGACTGCAATTATGTGACGGCCGTTCGGCTAAGCATAAAACAAAAAATTAAAAGTAAATCTTAAAAAATTTTAAAATTAAATTCAAATTCTGAGTGAAAATAAGAAATAAATAAAAAGATTGCAAAAAATATAAGCATTATCATAAAATTGTAAAATAATATCTTTATTTTCAAAAGTAAACAAGATTTTAAAGCCTGTTTGTTAGAGTACCGTATAAAAACTGAAATATCAAAACATATCAAGTCAAAACAATAACAATGAAAAAATACTGTATGTTCTATAATACTTGAAAATAGAAAATATAAAGGGCGGAAAACGTCGGACCCTTCGTACATTGAAGTCGAAATAATTAGAGGAAAATGATTTATTCAATTTTAGTTTTAAAGTAACAATAATTATTTTAATAGTAATTTTAAAAATTAATTTGTGCTGCGGTTTTTATTTGTTGACATAACTTTTTACATAGTTGGAATGTGATTAGATTTTTATATGTTGGTGTTCAATGAGGCAGACGTTATATCAGTGCGGTGCAGAAGCCCACTAACTACTATCTTTCTTGATCTTTATTAGGTATGTTGATTTGCTGCCCGACTCTATTTCCACACATATCTGCCAAACATATACTGGCAAATATAATTATTTAGTCTTTTAATGTTTTGTTTTATTGATAATTGAGCATGATTTTTGCGTAAATGTAATATAATGTTACTTTATTATTGAAGATCGATTCTCTGTATAATCTTGCTTATTTTTATTATGCAATTTTCTTTTGCCCCAATCAGCACTATCACAATTAATTACACTAAGGGTTTTTTATTAATTTATTTAATGTTATTGTGATTTGTGATGTCGCATTAAATTTTGTTTGTAATTGGGCGTTATCAATTTTATAAATGTTTTTAAAACAATTTCCTTTCAATACCATAATTGTATAAATCAACCTGAATACTAATTAAACAATTTCATTTTACTCAAAACTAATAAATTATTTATGATTTTCATTCAAAACTCAAAAAATGATAATTGCACAAATTAAAAGTAAATATTTATTGCATTAATAATTCTCCATTTTTTTGTCTGCATATTAAACATGAAAATTTATCTTGATAATTTAATTGAGGTATACATTTTTTGCAAGTTTAGATTGCGCTGTCTTCGCAACAATTTATGTTTCATCGAATGCTTCTGAGCTATTATTAAAATTATTTTTATTCTGTATAAAAAACATCCTTTATTGTCCAGTAATGACAATTTAATTTTTTAAACTTTAATAAGTGAACATGCATTTAATATATTAAATTACTGCTGCCAAAACAGCTTGAAAATATCAGATCCTTTCGACGAACAAATTCTGCGCAAAATCTCTATGCGGATGACGAGAGAAATTATGGATAAATATAATAAGATGAGATGAAATGTGCATGATGTAAACAAAATAACACCATTCTTTAATTAATAAATATACAAAAAATAAATTTTTAAAAAATTAAAAAAAAAAAGTAATAAATTCGGTGACTCTTTAGCATTTCTGTTTTTTACCTGACAGGCACGGACGGCTTTAAAAGTGAGGTGTACTTAAATAAAGTGGAAAATTAATACTAAACTTACCAACCGTCAATATAAAAATATGAGTATAGCCAAATATCTTCTAAACCCAAATGCACTAAAATTAATTTTATTTGTAATACTTAGAATTTAATATTGATCATAATAAATGGTTTTGAAAGGAAACCACTTACTTGTTTATACTAATAGAAAAAAAGTTTTTTACCCTAAAAAATTTGACTTAAAAATTCAAATATCTAAAAATCAAAGGGTTAATTCTAATTGGCAGAAATGACTTTTGTCACTCGATTTCCTAGGGGTGTATTAATTTAAATAGTCCTGTGACAACTGGCGAAGTAAAACAAACCGTTTGTTTTGCTCATTATTTATTATCTCTCCTTTACCATGAGGAAATCTAGTTAAATAAACAATCATAATATAAGCTTAATTCAAAAAATGTATAAGAATTACAAGTATTACAAAAAGTTTTAAAATATATAATCTATCAATTATTAATATTGAAAAACATCAATACTAACTTGCTTTTGGCACAAAGAAACTAGTTATTCTATTAAAATATTTATTAAATCTTAGTTGAAAAAAATTTGCATGAAATGTAAACAGCATTTAAAAAAAATTTTCATAAAAAATACAGTAAAAATGCCTTTACAATATTAAGCTTATTTTTTGAGATTGTGAAATTTTGTACAACAATAATCTTTAGGGTCCCAACGCTAACTTTTGGCGTCTTTTGGCACGGAGTTTTGTTTACTTCACACTGTCGGCAAGTTAATTTAAAATTTTTGCCCATTTATATAAATTTTATTTGTATTTATTTCTGTTGTCAAAATATATTTAAAAAAATAGTATACATCATATCTCTCAATTTAGATTCCAATACTTCAAAAAATAAAGTTTCCATTAACTTTTAAAAATTTCTTTTATTTGTCTAAATGTCACTTTGATTTATTTAGTGTTTCAAAAACTTAATCTCTTATTGAAAAGTGCTTTTTGGTCCTATAATTTTTAATTCTTTATTAATATTCTTATGTTGATTCTGCTAAGTCCAAATTCTTCTTCTGCAGCCGAGAAATCTCGTCATCTTCTCAGAGATTAAAGAGCCACATTTCTTCATGCGCTTTTCCAAAATTTTTTAAGTAAGTTTTGATAAATAATTTCTTTTTTAGTGAGTGGTTTTTTAATAAATTTTAATATTTTACAGACCAGTTCAATTTTCTAATCTGTTATAAATTTTATTAATTTTATTTAAGATAATAAAAAATTAAATTTTCAAAATTTAATTCTCAAACAGGGTGACTCTGTGGGATTCCTGATGAGAAATTGATGCGCATGTGTTCCGGTCTTGCATTGTAATTCATTTTTCAAGTAATATAGTAATTATAATAAATCGTTGCAATTGTCAGTTTAAATATTTGGGTAAATTTGAAATTTTTGAATATAATCGAATATTTGTGTTATCTAGAATATACTTATTGTGATTATAGTGTAGGCAAATTTCCAAGGGTTATTAGTTATTATTGGAGAAAACCAGTAATTTAAGAGGTAATGTGGTATTAAATGTAATTATATTTCTTTTTGTCCCTGTGCATGGCGCTTGAAGCATATTCCATAGTGCTTCCGCATGCACAAAACTGAACATTATTTGATTTTTTCATTTCCTTAAATTATCATTTATTTATTTCCATAGTCTGTTCCTATTTGGTTATTTTTTAATTAAAGTTAAAAAAAATTTAGATTATTAATTTTATTTTTTTTTATTTGTTTATAATGGTTTTCTTTTTCGAATTTTTCAAATATTTTGTTCACAAAGTATGTTGCTGATTTTATGATTTTGATCTATGTTCTTTATTGATAAAACCTGAATACACATATTTTCATCATCATCCTTATGGATGATTCATCGAATAATTAAATTAATTGGATATTATAATAAATTTTTAATTTTATCATTTAAATTCGTTTTTTGGCCAAATTTTTAACGATTTGACCGTTTTTTCTAAGTAATTATAAAACATTTGTTTATTTAAACCAATTCTCTTTATTGTCAAATTCAATTTTATTTGGATTTGTACATCTCTGCTGATAGATTTAGAGGTCTTTAAAAAATATTTTTGTAACAGTATTTGTTTAATCTGTAGTATTTTTTTTCTAATCTAATTATTTGTTTTTTGCCGTGGGATTCTCTATTATAGTTATACTCACAAAATAAATTTGAATGGAAAAAGTTTTTCATAAATAGATTATAAAGAAGCTTTATTTTAATAATTTTGTTATTAGCACATATAATTAGCATGAACATTTTTTTAAATTCGTGATAGAATATTTGTTGTATGGTCTTTATTTTTTGAATTCAAAATTATGCATTTATACTGTAGATTACATTATTTAAAATTCATAAATTTTCCAGGATTATAAGTTTTTTTAATTATTAGGGGCAATTATTGATAAGCAATCTAATTTTTGTCTTTCTAGATTTGATTGAGTGCAAAAGGCACTAAGTGCATTGAATATTTCTTTGGGCGCTTTTTCTTATATGTATTTTCACAGTTTAACTTTTTTGAGTTAACAGATCCAATTGATTAAATTGGTTTTTTTGAATTCAAAATGTTTTTGCTTATTTCATAATAGTATTCCTTTTTGTAAGGATTTTCCAGTACTAGCTAGTTTCTGAATTGAGATATTACATTTTTTATTAAGTTTTTTGTTCTTCATTTTTCTGGTTTATCATATTTGTTATTTTTATTTTTATTACTTTAATTTTTAAATCTTAGCTTTGCAATCACGGTAATAATTAATTCTTATAGAACACAATATTAATTTGTTCTTTATTTATATATGTTGGTTATAATTTTGATTTAATCAATATTAAATAAAATATTACATACTTATCTTGTTTTATTATTCAGAATTTTAATAAATCAAATTTTTAGTAGGTACTGTATTGTCAACTAAGCTTAAGATCTTTTCTGTTGTAATTCGCTTACACGTCCTTTTGAGCAGCTCAAAGACTACTTTACTTTAAATTATTTGATTAAATTTTAAAGAGTTCAAAAATAAAGTAAATGATTATCATATAAAATTTAAAAGAAAAACAATTTGTCCTCGCATATTAAATGGTCAATAATAAATATAAGAATTTTATAATTTTAAAACTTAATTGCTATAAAAAACATTAAATTTACTTAGTTAGTAAAATGTATCGATTACCGATCATTAAACAAAACATTAATCAGAATTAATAAATTTTAAATATCTTAATTGTAAATTCTTATTTTTTAATAAAACAGAAACTGCCCAATAATTTAAAATAATAAACAAAATTATTTTCAAATAAAATTTTGTATGCCGCTGCAATGCAAAAAGCTACAATAAAGCACGAGTTGCGTTTCACGAGATAGGACACATTTTGACGTCTGGTTCCAGTAAGAGACCGACCAATTGATCGACGTAAAATTGTGCACTTTTAAATTAAAACTAAATGGTACTCATTAAATACTATATAACTTTTATTTCTAGCTTAAAATTTAGAAGAAAAAATGTATGCTATGAAGAAGGTCATGGTATATAAAATGCCTTATAAATTAAAATAATCTAAATCAAAAAAATAGTTTTCTTGTTTAAATTTACAGTAATAAAAATAAAAATATAACCACAAATAGAACAATAATTAATTATATATCTTTAAGCAGCTTTCTTTACAAAATATGAATGCAAAAGGTGTATTTCTATGATTAGGGTTGGCACCCCGCGTGCGGGGATGAGAATTGCGGGGTCGGGGTTTTGCGGGGGCGGGACTGTCGGGGTCGGGGTCCCCAAATCGGTCGGGGTCGGGGTTGCGGGGTTTTTTAAAATTTTCTTCAAAATTTTAGAGGTCAAATTTTTGTTTTCTTGAATAATTTCCAAGATTTATTGACTTAGAACCGATAATTTTTTAAATTTGTTCTTATTTTGAAGAGAAGGGAAGCAGGGTTGTGTCGAAACTAAAAAGAAAGTCGAAATCAAATTTTTTTTATGTGACTAAAAAAATTATTTTATTAAAATAATTTATTTTAATAAAATATTGTTTGATAAATCGTCATTTTTTGCTTCAGTGCCCCTTCTTAGGCTTAGAGCTTTTGGGAGGGGGTGGGGGGGGGTCGGCGGTGCCGATAGGCGCCGCCGAGAAAAATTTTGAATTTTTGACTAATTTGTTAAGAGATTTGCAACCAAAATTTTAAAAATCCGGTAATTTTTTGAAGCTTTTTAGGAGTGTTCTTTTAGGCAAGAAATCTGCAAAATACGCGTCTAAAAAAGCACGAAATTCTATGAATGATCCTGACAAAAAAAAAAGAATTTTATGTATATTTTATGAAAATTTTTCAAAAAATTAGTGATCTTGGCAAGATAAATTCGAATTTTATTTCATTTTTCTTAAGAAATTTTTCGAAAAAAGCTTGAAACAGGCACAAAGGTTTAAAAAAGTTGCCAAAAATGCCAAAATAGGTCTCGAAAAAATCTTAAAACACTCTCGAGAGCCTATTTTAGACGCGAAACCCCAAAATAGGGTTTCCTAGGTATGAATAGTCACGTTAAAACGACAAATTGCCGACTAAAAACACGTTTTTCGTGCTTAACTTGCAAAACAAAGCTCCAGAAAAATAGGCAAAAACCTAAAAATCCCAACCCTAGTGATGAATTATTCAAAAATCAATCTTTTGCACGCATTTTAATTAAAAAATATTTGAAAATTTATTAAAAATTTCCATTATTTGGGGGAGAATAAGGCCAAATAAACATAAATAAGTGCTTGCATTCAAGAGGGATCGAACCCAAACGAACACTTTACTCGCCGGACAGACATACCACCAAACCACCAATTTTAGATAATTAATTTTTGTAAATTTCAATAAATTTTTTGTCAAAAAGTACGCAAGACCACACAGCCAAACCCTAGGAAAAAATGAATTTTGTCACTCAATGATGCCATCTTTAGGGGTGTATGCTAACCCCGACTCCGAGTCGGGGATGGGCTTCGGTTTCGGGGTTTTTCGGGGTTAAAAGTGTCGGTGTCGGGGTCGGGCAAAACCCGAAAAATGGCCTAAATTTGCGGGGTCGGGGACGGGGTCGGGGTGACAACCCTATTCTTAACTGAACGAATTTAAGGTTATTTAACAACTCTGCTTAGAAATTTTCCATTCGCGTGACAGCTGTCCTCGCTCACTCGCTATGAAAACAATTATTTAAAAATGTTTTACCAAAAATTATAAATGGTAAGTAGAAATTTATATAAATTAATTTTTTTATTCATAGAAATATATAATTAATTTATAGTAAGCTAAGTAATGTTAATGTTATCTATTAATCAATATTGTAAGAATACATTATATATTATAAAAATAATCAATAAATGCAATGAACAAATAATAATAAAATTGAATATGGGATTACAAAATAAAAAGAGTAGATAATTAAATTGTTAAATAGTTATTATTCACATTTTAATGTCAAAATTATAAATTAATTGCTTTAAAACATAATGCTTAGCTTACCCATAATGAATTACTATAACGTCTACAAACATTTTATTAAATTGTTGCAGAGGTTTGCTACGACAGGGGCAGGAAATCAAAATCATTTGCTGCATCATAGAATTGATTGATGTCGGGAGCAGATTTATCAATTAAAAATCATTCCAAAAGTAATTATTACCTACCTATTATTAATGTGAATATTAATAAAATTCTGAAAAATATGTTTAAAATTAAATGATTAAAAAGGTCACCGACAGAGAGGTTTAAGCGAAATATCCATTACTTGCGCCTGATAAAAAATATCATTCTGCCCCAGCACTTCGGCAGAAAGCGAAAGATTATTTTCGGCAGCCAAAAAAGGTTTTATTAATTAATAATTTTTTGCGTCACCGTCTTGAAAACCGTGAAGTCACGATCAATTATAATTTCCGATTAATATTTTATTTTGCTGGAAAAATATCTTTTTTAAATATTCATTTTATTTATTTATTTTGAAATTGTTCAGTTTCTTGTTGTAAATTTTAAAGGTTTAATTTAGGTTGTGCGCGGCTGGTTTTAACCCGGGGGTTTCGGTTAGGCCGGTTTGCGACTCCCGGTTTATTGATTTCCAACTAAAAATATGAAAAATTTATAGTAGTTTTAATTTTGGTTAAAAATCTCTCAACAAATTAAGGAAAATTCATTCCCTAAAATTGATGTTTTTTGACACCCCCAAGGCGAACCCCTAAAAAATAGTGCCGGCCCAGTGTCTTAACAATTCAGGAGAAAAGCTCACTGAAAAAATATTAACTTAATATATATTAAGTTACACTTTCATTTCTGTAAAGATATTGATAATTCATTTTTTTTTTGTTGATCAAACATTTCATTCAAACGATAGATATTATAATTAAATAAAAAACAAAAATATTGTGTAAATTAATAGCATTTAACATGGATGAAATGACCAGGATTAACAGTATACTTATTATTTAAACAAAACGCTATTCGTTATAATACTATTTATTATGCCAAAATTTTTTATCGTTTAAAATATTCAAAAATGTAAACAATCATCAAATCAAAAGTTGGTACAATAATGGATAATTCAAAAATGCGCCTATTTAAAGGTCACAAAAAAGGAAATTAATTCGTATATATTTCTCACCCCAAAAGTTGATCAATATAAACATAATCACAGAAAAGCTATCAAAATAACATATTAATTTAATTTGATAGTTTATAAAATAAAACGAATGCAATAATATTTTTTAGTATATTGAAATCAAAAATTTATTATTTATCTTAGTTTCTTTGTTTATAATGTTATTTTATTATTGAACTACTTTTATTTTTATTTTGCATCATATTAATTAAATCGTTATAAAAATGAATATCGCATATCACCTGTCGTGCTCCGGTATTTAGTGCACAGTCAACTTTATTCCAGCCTAGGAATCTCATTGCAGATATTACTGAAATTTTTAGATTGAATTATTTGCATTTTTATTGTTTGGCTTTATTCATTATAGATTTTTTTTTAAATCTTCATTTTATTTTATATGTTCGTTCTTATTATTCTCATTTCCAACTACGCGTTGAATAATATTTATGTGAAAAAAGTGCGAACAATTAGCCCAATGGTGTGGACAAATAAATTTAATAAAAACTTTTTCCTCGATAAATTTAAATAAATTTATATATATTTTCATTTATTTCATCAACTTTCTTTCAATTTTATTAACATATGCGCAATATTTTACTATGTTTATCATGTTTATGATATTAATTGAATAGAAATTGATAGGCGTTTTTTATTGTTAAATTTATTTTTATGGATACACTTTGTATAATAGCCATCTGCCGGAGTGTCAACCGTTGAGACAATAGAATGCCGTCCGCCAATGTTTATTTGAGAAAAAAATTAAAAAACATGGCTTTTTAACAATTCTCGTGGAAATAGTTTAAAATATATTGGATTATTATACGGATATTCTTTTGTGTATTTTAAAGATATCATTACATTTTGAATTAGTTTATGCATAAATGTCCGTGTTTAATTTTAACCAACTTATTCAAGCTGTTTACTTTTTTGTTTGTTTTGTTGCAATTGATTTTAATACAATTTTATTTTTTAAATAAATTTTTTTTAGAATGTGAATGAACTTATTTTTTGTTCAGATTATTTGCAACACCAAATGCTGCGCGAACTGAAAGTAATAGTATTTTGTTTTAAAATTTAATTCTGCATAAAAATTTTATACAAATATTTGTAATAGGTGAACATTATAATAATGCTTCCATTCGTTCGTGACGAAATACAGTATTGAACATCATCTGACTCAATTGGACCGCTCAATATACCGTATAACCTAAAATACATCCCCCGGGGGTTCTATTTTTCAACCCCCCCCCCCCCCCCCAAAAGGGGGGTTCTATTTCAGGGGGGGGGGGGTTCTATTATAGGGGGGGCTTCTAAGCGAGTTGGGCGGCTGAATTAAGTAAAATTCATGTTTTTGTATTAATACCAGTAGTTGAATTTATAGTTGGAATCGTCCATGAAGCGCATATTAATAATGCTAAAATAAATTTACGCTGTTGTATTCATGATATTATTATAAGTGACTTTTTCAAATCCATATATCAAAGAAGCAAATTCAATTTAATAAGTTTCTGGAAAAATTAAAAATTATCAAAGTTATAATTTAAATAAAAAGAAAAAGTTATTGATCAACTATATCAATAGATTGTTTGATTTTTCGCTTCTCTTGTAGTTTACTTTTTAAATATTTGACTCCCTTTAAGATGTATAAAAGTAATTTTTGATGAAATTAAAAATCATCAAAATTGCAAAAATCATTTATTGGTTTAAAGCAATGCTTTCAAATTGAGGTGTTTAGCCTCATTTGTGATTATTTTTTGTAAATAATTTTTAGCTATATATTACGAAACGAGAATCAACATTTTTCGATTGGAACAGCTTTTTAGTCAATATAAATAACAAATTTATTTAATAATAACTTCCCTTCATTGAATATGATTAATTGTTTTTTTGTCTGACGCATGAGCCAGATTAACACTTGTACCTGCTTCATGTCCTTCAAATTTTCAATTAGTTTACAAAATTCTAATTTTAGTTTTAAATGGCATTATAATTTTTCTTTTCGATATTAAATATAAATACGGGGGTCGAGCTCATAGAGTTGGCATCGATGGGCACCACCGATAATCTATGTAAACTTTTCTTTTCTTAATAATATGGCAAAGAATTTTTTTGAAGTTTATATGCCAGCAATATTTAAAAAAACAAAAATTCTATAAAATTCAGATTTAGAATAATAATAAGAATGTGCATTGATTAGAATTGGTTTATCATTAAAAATTAGCTATTGTTTCAACATTATGCACTTATATCCAATGTTTGGACATTTTTTATTAAATATTATTTTCAAATTTATCGATATCCTAAATTCGTGATTATATATTACTTTTTTATCTATTTTACAAAATGTGAAAATGCTTCCAGGTGTTTTGATCGGCAATATATTTAATTTTATTACAGCCCCTTTTCTTTACCCCGTACAAAATATCATGAAGAAGGGAATAATAATAAATTTTATGTATTTTATTGCTGGGCTCTGATTGTAAATTAATGAATTGATGTAGGTACATTAGAAAATTCATTTTTATTCTAAATTATTTTAAATTTTATAATAGTAAACTGTGCATTTTTTTGCGACATGTTTTTTGAAGCCGTAGTCTGATGACCGCGATGGGTTTTGGATGCGCTCGAGGTTTTTACGTTTGGGATTTTGTAGCAATAAATCGGCAAATATCGGATCTTTTTTATTTTTAATCATCACATCATTTCGGCTGGGCAAGTTTATCATTCAAATTAAAACCCATCCGAGATTTACCCAATTATGTTAATTGATTTAATTCAAAAAAATATTAGCCTATTTTCAATAAGCAAAGGTTTAGTCTTGTGTGGTTTATGGGCAAATATCTGATATTTCCAAAATCTTTTATTTAGATAGAGTTATCATTTTATAATATAGCTTAAAATTATCTTAATATCTTCATTAAAAATTAAATCCAAAAGTAAAATAACAAAATTTAAGATGTAGACAAAAAGAAATAATATTTTTATAAATCGTCTCTTCAGCTTAATTTTAAATTACAATTTTTATACGTTTAAGTTTACAATGGAATCTTGTTTTTTGTGCTCATGCGTGGACCAAATTAATAAAAGCAAAAAAATAATAAAATAATAATTTTAAAACTTAATTCAAAATATTTGAATTCATTAAAATGAATGTATTTCACATTAAAACGAGCGTAATAACAAGAAATTAAACTCAAAAATATAAAAAAATATGTTATTATCAAATTAACCGCATTCACTGCCAAATTAAAAATCTTTCAGAAAGTATGCAATTGTTTTTAAATATCAAATCAAACTATGACAATAAATTAATTACTTCACAATATTAACATAAATTAATTATTTTAATACATTTTTAAAACACGCAGAAAACGATTTCCGTATATTTAGCATAAATACAAACAATATAAATGAAATTTGCGAAAATTGGAATATTAATTTTAGTTATTTTATGTCAAAATCATAAAGTTTCCCCCCGGCGTACGACAACTTGTTTCTTTTTTTTCCAGCGAAACTGGACAATTGATTACAAAAAACAAATATAGTTGTATAGCAATTTTATCGATAATATAGAAAACTAATAAAATGATTTCAAACACTGATTCCATAAACGAAACTTAAAATAATATTAAGCGTCATAAAACAAAAACAAGAATATAGTCTACGAGCAAATATAAATACAAGCAAGGACACAAAAAATGCCAAAATTTTTAAGTTATTCTGAGATTGAATTGTTCATGCGTAATTATTTGTCTACATTAAGTAAAAAAAAGTAAAATCTATAAAAAATTTACTTGAAAATTTATACAATAAAAAATTACAATCAATTTTATTTATTAAAACAAACAAAATTATATAAAATTAAATTCTTGTGAACAACAAATGTTAACAATAATAAGTAATTGCAAATCACAGTTTATTAAAAAATCATTAAAAATACAAATCCCGAGAATTAATTTGTCAACTGAATTAAAAACTAAATAAAAATTTTAAAATTATGTAAGAAATTTAGAGAAAAGGATGCAAGTAATATAAATTCAAGGGGAGGATGGTTGGCCAGTATACCGCGGCGAAGACGTATTTGAACCGATAGAAAAAGCTAAATTCATCAATTGCGGTCGGGCTTTCTTCACAGCGAATGGACTGGCAATTCACGTTGGCTGAAAGCATGAAAAAGGAGATTGGAAAGATACGGGCGCTACTTATTCTGTTTTGTTTAAAGAAATATTTCATTTAAGCCTTTTCAAAAATAGCTTAAAATTATTTAAAAAAACAAAATCAATTACTTAAAACAAAGTATGCGTTAAACATTTAATTGCTTTAGAATCTTGAATCTCTGCCAAAAAATTACAAATAAAATAATTAATTACATAAACTTATAAAAATCACAAATTATCAATATATAAAGATTCTTGTTCATAATTAAATAAATAAATTGTTGTTTAATAAAATATTTATTAAAAGTTTGCATTCTGATTCTAGCAATTGTAAAAACGATAGTCGTCCGTATAACATCGTCACGGCGTCCAAATCATACTCATACATGAATTTATTACAAAATCATTTTAAATTAAACTTACTAATGAAATAGTCTACGCGCTAGCGCAAACAGCACGTTGGAGATGAGTTCGAGAGAAAAGTTGGAAATGAAAACAAGTTAAAACTCATGGAAAATCTCCAGGAACCAATTCAATTAAAACAACGATTTTTTACCTGAATAATTTAAAAAATATATGCAAAATTAATTGAATTTGAATTAGAAATAAATGAATGAACCTAAGAAAAATCGTCTAAGAATAACATAAGCACTTGCATATAACAAAGCGAGAATGTGAAAAATTACTTTAATAATAGATCTTTATAATTTATGACTTAGATGTATTTTTAAATATTAATACATATAACAAAACCTCATTTTAAGCAATTAGCATTATTTAAGTAAACAAACTACTAATAAATTAGCAAAAATGGTAAAATAAAACTTTTATAAATTAATTAAAAAATCACCTGCAGTTATAATAGGAATAAATGAAAAAAACAATGAAGTGGAAAACGCATCAGTGAGTGTAGCACATGACAGGAGTAAATTATGATATCAGAGACCTGGCTCTTTATATTCAAAACCCATCCGGAACAATCCGGACCTAAATTTCGGATTTCGAATAGCCCACATGTCAAAAATAAAGTTATTAGTAAAATCAAAATAATGATTCAAAAAAACAAGTAATTTAAAGTAAGCGCACTAAAATATATTCACAAAATTGCAAAAAACTTTATTACCACTTATAAATTTCTTATAAGGAAATACAGATAAGCATTCTTTTTGAATCAAAATGCATTTATTCGTAAAAAAATGAATTATTTAGAATTCATTCTATCAAGAGTATGTAAATTTGTGAGCCAAGTTTAATGTTGAGTGAATTATATAAAATATTTTACAGAGTAAAACGCACAAAAAATGATATTCTTTGTTACATAAAAAATGCTAATATTAAAATTAAATACCCTATTTGGAGTAAAAAACAAGAATAAAACAAAAGGGCTTTCTTAAAATTTAAGAATAAATTAAATCAATAAACTTATTATTTAATCTTTCTTTAAATAAAAAAAAAATACAGACTATTTAAACTAATTAAAAATTTGATTTATTTAAATGCGCACGCATAAATCACACTGATACCAATTTTGCAAGATTAGTTATCTGGTTCTTGTTTCATTATAGAATTTAATGTCAATTATAAATTCTGGTTAATTTTTAACTTCAATACACATTTTTAACCTAAAGGTATTATTAAATAAAATTGATCAAAAATTAAGTTAGACAAAAGATACAAGAAACAAGAAATATTAAATTATATCAAATTCAAAACAAAAGCATAAAAAACGCTTCGCTTATAATAGTATAAAAAGACCATCAAAAAGACAAACAACATAAAAAATTATTAATAACAAGAAAAACGGGTACAGCAAAACAAAAATCTTCAAAAATATCGGAAAAGACACGCAAAATTTTGCAACAATACGAATAAAATTCAATTTATTTCAAAATACAGATAGCTGAAAACTTTGCATAATGATTAAGAGAAAAAAAACATTTCCTTAATAAATTACGTTTACAATTGATATAAGCACAGCATTAAAAACAACAAAATACACGTATTACAGTTTTAATTTAAAAAATATTAAAATATTTTAAAATTAGAATTGACAGATCATCGAAACAAAGTGCAAGGCTTAGCCTAATTAATTTTTAAAAGTAATTAATAAATTTTATATCAATTCATATTATGCCGAAATAATAGGTTTGCCAAATTTTTTAAAAGTCTGTCCATATACCCTAATCTTATTTTTGGGCTTCCATGTGTTATTTTGAAAATTTTTGTTGGGGATTTTTTAAAGCAAAAACTATTAATTTTTGATATAACAAGAATACCTTTCATTAGTTATAATATTTTTTATCGTTAAGCAAAAGTTAAATAGTTGCATTCTTTTAATTTTAAGTCCATTTTTATGTATGAAAATTTAGTTTTTTTGGCATAAACAGGGTAAGTAGTTTCCTCACTTCTCAAATTCAATGCCCTTTTTATACAATAATGAGAATATATTTTTTAGTCAAAAGATTCATCAGAGAACTTAGATCTTCAAATTGTTTATCCGATCGGGATCGGGATTTCAACTTTTCAAAAACCGGGACCGGGATTCAAAAAACCGGGTTAATCCCGACTGATCCCGGTCTACCCTAATATATGTTAAAAAAATTTAAGCAAATAATTGAAATCGGCAATTTGAAAAAAACAAAAAAAATTAAATAAATAAATTTACATACAAACAAAAGACGTTTATTTACCCAATAACTAGCTTAAGCCATAATAAGATATAAACATTCAAATTTTAAAATGAAAAACCCTTCCTCCTCGAAATTTTTTATCGTTACGTTTTCCGTGCGATCAAAGTGATTATGATTACAGCTGTCAGATCTTCAACAAATTGTTGATGATTTAGTAATTTCTACACAACAACTTGCATTTTATGCCAAAATAAAATGTTTTGCCAAATCTAGACCGTTATAAAATTTTTGGTGGGCACGACACTCCACTAGTTTTAATATGCATACACTTAGAGACGGCAATTGGACATGCCGGAGATTCTGATAATTGGCAATGGCGGAATATTTTTGACTGATAATTCCAAAATTTTTTTAAACAAAATTAACACCAAATTTACATAGAAAATATGAATGTATGAATTAATATTTGTTTTATAAAGTTGCTAATCATTTAATATTATTTAAAAACATAAAATGTTCAAAAATTAATATTTATTAATAATAAGTCACTTAACAGAGATGTTTTTTTATTATGTACTTTATTACCAAATGTTATGATTATATTTTTAACGCTCGGCTGTTCTGAGTAACAATTTAATGAATCCAATTTTTAATAAAATATGTGAAAGGTATCAATTTTTGTTGTTTTTACAAATACACATAGTTCGTCATTTAATTAACATATAAGTAAGTTTTATTTTAAGGTAATTTTAAAATATTTTTTATTTGTGGTAAATTATTATTTAAATATTTTTCATTTCTATGAGATACATGAAAAAGTGGTAATGGCATTTTTTAACTCGTTAATTTTATTTAAAACAATTTTTTTTTTCATTTTACCCTTCTAAGATAATATTTTTAGAATAATCTATCGCATATCGCTATCGCATTGAAAAAAGGTTTTATCGTCAATCGCATATCGCTATCGCATTGGGAAATGAGTTTATCGCCAATCGCATATCGCTATCGCATTTCGTGCTATATCGCGCGATATTACACCCCTAACGATTGGATTTTTTAATTTAAAAATATTGTCAGAATGCCAAAAAATGTAACTTTTGTACAATTTTTTTTTAAATTCTGGTCAATTCAAGTAGAAAAAAAGTTATTTTCTCATACATAAGTAACATTTTTCTTGTCAGAGGTGCTTGTAATTACTTAAATTCGGTTATTTATACATAATCTTGTCTACTTTTCTGTCTTTTTCAGAATGTTGGAGGTGGGGAAGGGGTCGGCGGTGCCAATAGGCGCCGCCGAGAAAAAATTGAAATTTTGACTAAATTTCTTAAGGGATTTGCAACAAAAATTTATAAATTATGGTGATTTTTGAAGCGTAAGCGCTTTAGGCTTAGGAGAAGACCAAAATTTTTGGATTTTTTTATCAGGATTCTCCTACCTTTTGGGCTTTTTCTGCTTTTTGCCTGCGTGTTAAATTCTCTAGTGTCCAAATTTATAACTTTAATTCCGAAAAATTTTTAAAATTTTGATTGCAAATCTCTTAACAAACACATCAAAATTTTCTTGGCGACCAGCAATCCCTCCCCCTGCCTTCATGAAAATAAACAAAATTCCAATTCTTCTTCGGCGAAAATTTTTCCATAAAAACACACGATTTTCCGTTACTACCCGGATTCCGGACACCGCACCAGAATTGTGCTGATTTTTGCGGCTTTTTGGAATTCCAAAGTTGAAAAAAAATTTTTTGCTGGATTTTAAATTATCGCTATCGCGCGATATATATCGCATTTATCGCCTTTTTGGGGCATATCGCCAATCGCATATCGCTATCGCATTGGAAAATGGTTTTATCGCCAATCGCATATCGCTATCGCATTGGAAAATGGTTTTATCGCTAATCGCATATCGCTATCGCATTGGAAAATTCGACATCGCTTATCGCATATCGCCGATCGCTTTTTTTACGGCGCGATTTACATCCCTGATCACAGTGGAGGCTGCTCTGAGCATTGTAGACTTTAAGATGATTATTAATATTTATTTTAAAACAAAAAGGCTAAAAATGAGATATATCATTAATTATGTATTTTATAAGAATATTTAAAACCAAATTAAAAAAAGAATATATGAGCTACAAGTTGTAAGTCGTGAAAATTCATAATTTATAGTTTAATTTTTTTTTTCTTATAACATGAATTTTTGTAATTATTAAAAGTTAAACAAAGATGATTGATATTTTAAGTTATTTTACAATTTTTTTTTATCAAAGTCCTTAGGTATTCTTTAAAATTAATAATCTAATTAAATATCATGACAGTTAAGAAACAGAAGTTTGTGGTAAGATTATAAAATAAAGAGACCCCCATTAAAAGAAAAAGCAATACATTTTATTTATAGAATAAACTTTAAATAAAAAATATATTTTAATTATGGTCATTATGACAATATCAATAACATTTTAAATTTTCAACATTTTTAATCAACTTGCTAATAATTTATAAGCGAAAGAGCTGTTAAACTATAAATGGCATCATCATCTTTAAACGTACATAATTGGACGTTAGCATATATACGTACATTTATAATTATTTTTCAAAAATTTATTAACAACATTATTTAAGTAACTAACAACATTTGAAAATATAATTAACAATGCTAATCCTGCTTTTTTATAAAAGCAAATGAACTAAGGTGCTAATTTGTATTTAACTTTAAAACAACGCGAAAATAGACCGTCTCATAAAATTTAAGGGGAAAATATGAAGCTGCGGATTCGTATTGTGCAAATGTTAACAAAATGGATCATCTTCTATAAATGTTGCTAATTCAATAGCTTTAATTCAGAAAAGAAATAGTCATTTATTCACCACTTTAAGAAATCGTATTTTTAAAATTTGAAAATTCTCGGCATAAAAATTTTGAAACAAATAAAAATAATACACGATTTTATATAAATCCTGAGATAAAACAAATAAACAAAGATATAATTTGGTCGATTAGTATAATTATATTGTTGGAAAGAAAGAAAAAAATTATATCAGTACTACCCATGTTAAATTTGTCAAAGCTAAAATAGACAGAATATTGAAACAATTAAATCACATCCCAAATGAAAACAACAGCCGGTGCGGATTGGAAACAGGTTTTAGTATGCTTACGAATTTAATCTCTTAAATTGATTAAATTTTACAAATAAATAAAAAACAACTTTAACATTAAATTTAATTTAAAAAACCCAGCCAATGTAGCGGCATCCGAATTGTGCATCTATTCTAGTGTGTAAATAAAATAAAAGCTTCCAACATATTCGTCACTGCACACTTTTACGAAATACTATCGCAATGAGCTCAACACATATAATATTGGCAATTATTAACAACCCAAATAAATTTCAATTTTATAAATGATATTTTCACGCTACAAACGTCGCCGTCATTGTCGATATCAATGAGTCGTCTTATTCCTGTTCTGGTCGGGAGCTAACGAAGCTTAATGCTTTCAAATCAAAATATTTAAATACGAGCGTTAAAACTGATATTTTTTATTGTATTTGATCGTCCACCCCACATAACGAGGATAACCGTAAAAAAAAAGTAAAAACTGTCTGAATCTTATTTATAAAACATGCAACTGATTAAATAATGATAAATCTGGCATGGGTTTTAAAATAAAAATTTATAAGAAAATTTCTGTTAAAAATCCTTAATCAAAATTTATTCAAATAAAACCTGAAAAAATAACTTTAAAAAACAAAGATGATAATCAAAATCGTTTGCTTTTAGCAACAGTTAAACTAAAAAAAATGTATTTTTAAAATTATTAAATATTTCCATTATATAATTTGTCTTTTGTTTTAAATTTAATAATAAAAATTTAAAAATCTTGGAATGTTAAGCAAGAGCCAAAGATAAATTAAAGTAAATTAATTTTCATTTTTTTGACATCATATCCTGTTAGAACGGCTCCCGGAAAATGCGTCAGTGGAAAATGCGTCAGTAGAAAATGCGTCAGTGGAAAATGCGTCAGTGATTATTAAAAGTCGAGAATAAGCGTTTTTATCGGATTTAGGGGTGTAGACTACGATTCTAACATCCATTTCTGCCGATTTCGAACCCTGAACCAAATTCGAATAAATTTTTCGAAAATTACAAATTTTACAAAAATCCAATTTGATCTCAAATTTGTAAAGTGTCTCGAATCCCGCCCAAGCCAAAAATCCCCGAATCTCCTGACGGCCTAGGCTAAGCCTAAGCTAGGCCTAAGCCTAACAAACCCCAAGCCAGGGTGGCTTAGGCCTAAGCTAGACTTAGGCTTAGCTTCAGTACGGGACTAAATCGGCAATCGTGGGGGGCCGAACTGGTAGCGGCCAAACTTTTGAAAAATTTGAATTTTCGACCAAATGTTCGAATTCTGGTCCGGTTTCGAGATTGGTTGTAACAGAGGTCAGAATCGGATTCTTTGGCCCCAAAGACCTCCAGAAACATGTTTTATATGACTTTTAATAATCACTGACGCATTTTCCACTGACGCATTTTCTACTGACGCATTTTCCACTGACGCATTTTCCGGTCACCTGTTAGAACCACCATTTGCGCGTCACTCCCACAGTCTTTGCCGGAACTTCCGAGTTCGCATCGATTGGCGCGATCAACCGCCTTGCCTACAGCCGAAAATACGGCATAGAAAGTGCGCCTAAAATAAAGAACAGTTGAAAAGGCAAAAGTATAAAATTACAAACTTTGAAAAAATTTAAAACAATAATTAATATCGATAAAAACTGCTCGTCAGCATATATGCATTTTAAAGCAATAAAGTTACTTCGGTTTACATATTGTTTGTGAGGCATCAAAAAAATTTTGACAGACGGTCGTAAATAAAATTTTTGCGCAAAAAAGTGCATTTAGACATATCATTAGAAAAATTATAAAACGGCTGGTATAAAAGAAAATTAAATTGCTTATTCAAACACTTTATATAATTAATAATTTTTACAATCAAAGTGGACATTTGCTATATATATATAGAGTTTGCTCTGCAGTAAAGCAGCTTTTAAATTGATTAGCATTATCAACACATAGATTTATTTGGTTCTATTACCATTTTTAATTTATTATTGATATTTTTTTATTGTATTAAAACATTACTTATATTTTCCAAATACGAATAAAATAATTAACTAAAAATGATCAAAATATATTTATCTACAATAAAAACGACGTATATGACAAAAATAAGATATGCCGCTAAAATTTAATAATTTCAATCTTATAATATATATTTTTTAATCGTAACTTGATAACTAAAACAAAGAAATCATATATTTAATTCTCATATTTATTCAGTTGGCTTTGATTAACAGTTGATTTGTTATTTGCTATATTTACAACACGTTTTTTTAGCTAAAAAGTTTTTCTTTTGATTTATAGGAGCACCTGCTGATTGCTCAAATCTTTGTTAGTACTTAAAGCGCAAAAATCATTATTAATTGCTACTTTTGAAGCGATTTAATTTATTGCAATTTATTTATTAAAATTTTAATACCACGGTAAAAAACATTAAACTTGAAGCAATTATGTTAAAGCACTTATTAATTTCCACACTTTCCTATATATAAATAAATACAATAGGTGTAATAATAATCTATTAAATTACTAATCTAAATTGTTGCATATTATTCTACAACACAGGGGAAGAAATTTACGCGTGACTAACGATGGATACCATGATGCACCGTAAAATAAGTCAAAAGAATGAAACAAAGCCAACAATTTGTGTTATGTGAAATGCGGTTTGCAAAAAATGCAAATAAAAAGATAAATTTAAATAAACGTGTTTAGACGATTGTGTTTTTTGTTGCTGTTATTTTATTTTGTGGTTTTATGGTTTATTATGAATTTTACACCGCGGTTTATTCAGGGTAGAAATCAATTACACGGCAAGTGCCAATATTTCTGATATTCAAATCAAACTTTATTTATAAATAAATATTTTATTTTATGTTTTTCATAAAAATAATTTGATTACAAATTCAATTAATTTGTTAAATACACGTGTTTTTATATCTGGTTGCATTAGGAATTATTTTTCAAATTTGTATTTTCCTTTTATTAAAAAAATTTAATTTTAATTAAAATCTTCGATTACGTATGTGTAAATACAAAACTCCATCATTGGTTGTGTCGCGCCGCTGACTTCAACACGTTAATTTAACCGATTTTTAAATATTTGCTTTCATTGCGGGGTCGGCGTTTTTCGGGGATGGGACGGTCGGGGTTACCCAAATCGGCCGGGCTTTGGGGTTTTCTTCATCACTTTCTTTCTCTAAATTAGAGGAGAACGGTAATTTAAAATTTCCGGAAACGGGAATTTCAAATTTAAACGGGAAACCCAAATAGTGCTGTGCTTTTTCTATATATTATTTTAACTTACTTGATACACTTAAACCAAAAAAAAGTTATGACTATTAAATAATATTTTTATTTTATTTATTTTTATTTAATATGCAACTTATTCGATTAATATTTTTTGTAACTTATAGATTAAAGTTTAATTTATGATATTGTTTTCAAATATTGTAATCGTTGGGATCGATCTTTGATTTTATTCTTCGAGATTTTTTAATTTTAAATAAATTAGTTTTTAAAATTTACTTGACATAGTTTAGGCTACCAACAATTATGAGTTCAATTTTTTGATATTTTACTGAATAACCGGCCTTGCACCCGTTAGCGTCCGTGAAAGGATGGATGTGTGCTAACGAATTTATATAAATGTTAATGAGTTATATATAGATTTAATAATTTACTACAGTTAATTTCTTTTACAATTGTTTTTATCATAACTAATTCTTTTGATTTATTTCAACTTTGTTTTTTAAATACTGAAGAGAATTGTTTTTTTCGAATTAATTGCTTATTTATATTTTAAAAAGTTTTGCATTTTGCACCCATATATTGCTAACAGGGCAATTCTCGAGCACATGTACATAGTAAGTGTTTCGATTGTTCTTTAATCAAAATTATTTTTAATTTTTTAAATTTATGTTCGATGCCTTCCGAATTAAAATTCAAAATAGACTGTCTCGCCTTCATACACAAATTACCTACATTTGTTCGCAAAATAAAAAAATTAAAAATATTAGCTAATACAAATAACAAATAAAATAAATACCCAATACAAAATTTAAAAAGCATCAAAAGATTGAGTTTACAATTTTAAACTAAATGCCTAACAAAATTAAACCTAACATTGTAACAAATTGTTTGAAAAAATTAATTATAAGCTTTGGAAATTAAAGAATAATATTTTTTAAAAACGAAGAAAGAATGACAAAGATTGGGAACCAATTTTCATAAAATTTAAAATCACAACAAAATCCTCAACTGTAAATAAATTAATTACATTTTTGAAAATTTTTGAGCAATCGTAAAACCCTTGGAGATTTTAAATTGTTGTTTCCTTCGATAAATATACAACAAAAACTTGAAAAAAAATCAACTATAAAAAATATTTCGTCTGCAAAATTAAAAAAATGAAATTTCTGTTTAAAACTTTTATTATTATTTGGCACGGCAAAATAACTAATTGAATTTTAACAACAATACATCATTTAATTTTAAGTGTTGGCTTTGTTAAGATTCTCAACTGGGGTAAATTTTATTAAACAAAAATTTTTGTAATAAAGAATTATATAAAGTTGAGAAGAAGATCCATCTGATAAAAAAACTTCAGAAAAAAACTCATATTGTTAACATAAAAAGTAATACAAAATAAATTTTCCGAAGTCATCCAGCTACTTGAGCCCGACTTAATTAAATAAGAAAACTGATAATAAAATTTTTTGACTTTTCTATTTTAGTGAATTAATTGATTAATAATTTTTTATTATTTAAATGAGTTGATGATTTACTTGATATTTACAGTTTCCTTATTTCGTTGTTGGTTATTTTCACTAAATTTGACTGTTTATATAAATTTAAAATTTACAAGTATGCAATATTTATTAAATAGAGTGTCTAAAAATTTGATTAAATTGTATTAAGGCATTTCATATAAATTAACATGTTTTATTGCAAATAATATTCATTTCCTGCTTCAGGTAATAGCCCCCATATGGAGCCAGTATCCGATGGAACATGAAGGTTATTGTGGTCATCAACTAACCTTAGCTTTTAGTCCCTAAAACTTTGGACTCTTTGAATAATGAACTTTTTAAGCAAATTAAATGCATCAGATAGAATATATATCATGGAACTAAATGATATCAATTAACTTTTTAATTAATAATTCTTCAAATAGCTATTTGAAAAACAACCTTGTTGAGACAAATGGGAGATACACTATATTTATGGCATTGATTGAAATATTTTTTAAATGCGTGAAACAAGTGCCATTTATTTAATGATTTGCTTTTTTTGTTTATATAATTATTTAATTTGCTAGGAAAGGGTACGAATCCCGTTCCAAAAATTCTCGACGTTTCCCGAGTCCCTTCACTCCTTCGCCCCCCCCCAATTCCCAAAAATTGCCCCACGAAACCCATGACCCTTCCGCCTTTCTCCCTCCATAAAAAAATTATCCATGATATATGTGTAAAAACAAAAATTATACCAAAAGAATCTATTAAACTAATGATTCGAGTAATATCAAAAATAAAAATGTTCAACAAATAAAACAATGAATTTTGGAAATTAGGTCTTAAAATCAAAATAAATTTAGAGTCAATACAAAATATGATAAAATAGCCACATGTCGTAAGGAATACGTGTTTTCAGGCGCTACCGTGGATTCCCGACGTAAGTCCAACCATAATTTAATTCTTAATCTGCTAAAAAGATTACCGTTAAGGAATACTCGAATTAATTAATCTAATTAGTTTATTATTTCACAGAAAAATGACAAAAACTTGCCCACGAAAAATTTCAATGCAATTTTAATTTTAATAATTCAATAAAAAAATGAATTAAAAAAGGAATACAACGCAAAAATAGTAATTTTTAATATAACGACAGTTGATAAAATCAAAATTAAAAGTTTGAGCAATACAGTGAATTGTTGTGTAAATAAATAAATAACTTAACAAAAGCGTTGTTGGGATAACAACTAGGCACGTTTTTTTATTAATTATTGAATTATTAATTAAAATTAATATTAAATTTATAAACCAAATGATTTTATAATAAATACCAATTCATTTGTGACGAGGACCTTTGAAATGGGTGTAGTCCGCAATGTTTATCCGTTTATAAAAAAGAAAAACAATAAGAAATTACTTATACTACACTGCAAAATGACTTTAAATTGCTCGCCCAATCGTATCGCGCCTATCTATATTAGACATTTTACGGTTAAGGACAACTTAACATTTTGAGGGCTAAAGATTGTCCTTGTTTTGGATATAAAAACATTTACATTTACATATTTGTCAAAAGTGCAGTTGCAATGGCGCAGATTTCAACTTTGAACATTACATGCCAGGCAAGGACGTTTAAAATATACAGCTGAAGCATCAGTTGTGCACTAATTTCTACTTACCTAAATAATATACTTTTACAGTATGTAAAATATAAGCAAAACTTAAGTTATCAAATTATTTATAAAAAATAAAAAATAAAAACAAAAAATGCTAAAAAGTTTAACGTAAATTATAAATAATCTTCTGAGTTATATTGAATACGAATGGGAGAATTAATAAAAAAACCTGGCTTAATAATTAATATTTTATAAAATATTAATTTTAAAAAATTTCATATTCAAAAGCTCTAAAATACCTAATTTATTAAATGATAAAAAAATATTATGAAACATCGCGAGAATAATACTCAAGCTAAAGAATAAATAATCTTTATTTAAAATAATATCAATAAAATTAAAAGCATTAATTAAACGAAAGTGTAAATTGTATCTAAAATATTTTAAAAACGCATAAATTTAAAAAATTACTTAATTTGATGCGATTCCTAAAATGGCTTTCTGCACAAAATGCATGTATCTTATTAAAATGATATTGCTATAACATCTTTTTGAATTTTGTTTTATTTTAATAAACGCTGTTTATGTTGGAAATAAATATACCGTAATGGCGTTACTAACACCTAACTTCCAAAAACATTTTTTTGAAATAATTTTTAAATTAGTTGTTCTAAATTGTGTTTACTTTTTTCGAAAAAAAAACTATTTTAAAGCACTGCAAAAATTTGTGAGAAAATCAATTACAACTTTCAAATAATGAAATAAACTTAATCAAAATAATCAAAATATTTTAAACCTTGAAATTTAACCAATTACATTGAAATTAAATAATCATTATCTTACATTAATATTCTAAAAAAGCAAGTGGTCTCGATAAAGAAGCGCGTATTCTGAGTCAAGATCCTGGAAGATAAAATAAATACAGTTTGTTTAACCAGTTGACAACACGTGGAAAAATGCAGAACTTTACAAAAGCCAAACTCAACACGGAAGAACCATCCTTTATAGAGCTATCTCTAGACAAACGTTAAAATAAAAAATATTAAAACCCCGAAAAAACGAGCAAAAGACCCACACATTTTATCAACATAACAAACTTAATTCAAAATTTAAAAATTAACAAAAGTCTACAAGGTTACATTTACAATCATATAAATAAAAACTAATACATATCATGAAAAGTATGCAAAATATCCTTGAAAAATAAACTCTTACAAAATTAAAAATTTAATTTGATAATGATATGTTTAATTTGATCTCCGAATATTGCGTCGATTTGATTAAAACAAATTTTAAAAATATGACAGACTAGAATAACTCTCCAAAGTAATTGGCGCTTTAGTCTTTCAATAATTATTAAATTTTAATTATTTGAAATATAAAATAAATTTTATTTTTTAAACTGTTATAGATTATTTTTCAAATTTTAATCCTAAATAAAGATTTTATAATAGCATAGCATATAATCCCAATAATCTCTTCGACCTTTGGATCGAGCTTGCACACTTATTATTTTGTTTGAGCTGTGCCTCCAGCACCCATTATAATTTAACTTATCGTACTTTAATAATATTTTTTCTTTTAATTAAAGCCATTAATCTTTTATTTTCATATGTTTATGAAGTTACATTATTAGTTTGGGCCTTTTTTGTTATACGTTATATCTTATTGCTAATTTAGGTAGCATTTTGAGGCCTTTAAATTGCATTTAATCTGGGTCTCTACTAACAGTGCAAATTTTAAATCATTTTCGTGTATTTTCAAACGTTTCACTAAATAATAAATCATTTTTACTTCGGAAGGATATTACCCTGAATAAATGATATTTATTTATTAATTTTTATGAATAACTTGTCAGGTTGGTTGTTTGTTGTCCATTTCTTTTTTCAGCTTGATTCTGTGGGTAAGTAACAATCTATTGATTTATTTTAATCATTCTTTGTTTTAAATTATATTTGAAAAATTTTAATTTTTATAAACTTATTAAATCGTATTTGCTTTTTTAATATTTGGTTTTGGTTTTACATCACAGAAATGTTTGGTCATTGGATATTTTTCGCATTTATATTTAATTAATTTTTGAAAAACACAATTAAAATTGCATTTAATATTCAATTTTTAATGCAATTTTTGCATGCCATATGATTCAAACAAATGTTTTAATATTTATATGTGCGAGGCAAACAGTTTGCTAATCCTGTCATTGGTATGCCTTTACTTTATTGCATTATTCTTCGTTTTTGGACTATTGTATATGTGTTACAAAATTTTATATTTTGCAAAAAATTTCTATAATTTTTTATTTTTTTTTATGTCTTCATTTATGATAATTTCAATAATTATTTAGTGTATGTTAAAATATTATTTATGTTAAATAGTTTAAACTTTATTTTTAATTTGTGTTAGGAATAACAATGATTTCCACACAATCTTCAACAAAAAAATCATTTGTAATCCCCAAAGTATCTCTTACGCGTATTCATTGGATTTTGACCTCGGTTCCCATCAGCCATTAAGATGACCAGCGTTTCTCGTTGCCGCACAGCCCCTATTTTATAATTGAAATTATGAATAATTTTATTTTTATGTCGCTTTTATTTTAGCTTGTATTTTTCAGGCTTAATAGAATATTAAGTTGTATAAAAAATGAAACTTACATTGATGCCCAAAAAACAAAAAATTTTATTGAAATTTTAAAATTAGGTCTGAGACCTGTGCTTGCTTCAACTATTGACGAAAACATTAGATTGCTTTGCTGTTTTTTAGATTGTCAGTTTAATTATCGCATTATTCATTAAATTCGTTTATAAATTATTTTTTATTATTAGTTTTGTTTTTTTTTGGTTCACAAAAGCCTTTGAAGCTTGTTTATTCCTGGGAAAGTATTTGAGGTTTTTTATTTCTCAGGTTGATTTAATTAAATTCTATGCCTAGCTTCAATAATTTGTTTGCCCAATACAATTTCCCCTTTTCATTCGTATGTATCACCGCGGCGTCCATAAATTATTTATTTATTTTTTAAATGGCACTAACTAAAATATTCTAGCTTTGAAGCTCGCCGGGTAGCAATATAAAAGATCTAAAAATCTTATGGGCTATATGTAATCAATCTTTTAGAGAAAAGGAAATTTGCTTGATTTAAATTTTAAAAAATTTACTAGCCTAGAATAATCAAATAAATTGTTTCGCAATTTTTAATCCTTTGAAAAACATTGATTTTAAATTGAATATCAGAGCACATTTTTTGTTATATAAGAAGTATTATTTTGTAGCTAAAAAAAAGACAAGAGAATCAATAAATAAACAACAAATATTTAAAAAAAGTCTATAATAAAATATATAAAAAAATATTATTTGCTAATAAGGAAGCAAAATAAACAAAGTTTCGCCAATTCGTCTGTTGATGACCAACAAATATAAATAATATTTTACTATCACTGCAATTTTAAGTCTGAAATTGCTTTAAATATCATTTATACAGAAAAACAAAAATTATAAACAAATAATAAGAAATTTAAGCGAAAAATATTCAAGCCTTTTAGTTTTCCTTAAATTTTGCCGTGTTAGAGGAATATTATTTTAAAAAATCTATTATATAAATTGGACAACAACAATGTGATAATCAAGCATGCCGAGGCAGGATTTAGGTTTCGTCTGGGTCTTTTTGCCGTATGTGGATAAATAATAAAGCCAGATTAAATATTTTAAATTTTTTTAAAAACTCTGAAAAAGGGTACTGATGATACAAAAAATATTTTATAACTTTAATTTCTTTGTTAAAAATAAAAATTAAATTGCATTAAATTACAAACCAAATTCAAATATTAATCTATATCTAAATATTTACTAAAAAAAATTAAAAAATAATTTTAACCTTCCACCGATTAATCTTTAAAAATGTTTTCCGGCTATTCCCATTTCTACGATCATTTACACAGAATTCATCGGGAAGCTACCAGCATAATTTAGGTTCTTTCAATATAATTCACTTTCAAGTTTTAAAAAAAAATGTGTTTTAGACATCTTAATTATGCCAAATAGCCAGAAAAAAATGAAAAAACCAAAGAATATTGCACATTTGGGGAGTGGGGCTTTGGCGGTGCTGATAAGTGCCGCCGTTAAAAAAATTTGAAATTTTAAGGGTTATTTTTTTGGCAAGGTTTGCCGTTGCGATAGACCGAAGAAATGGCGAAATCGCTGCTGAAAAAATTAAAATGATGAAAAACTTAAACTAAAATTGTCAATAATACAACAACAGCTGGGGGCTTTTTTCTAAATTAAGTTGTTATTCATTGCATTATAAAATAAATTGTTTGTTGTGTGTTAAAATTATAAGTTTCTTTGTTGATTTTCGCTAAATTTTCAAAATCAAAAGCATATGTTTAAATGTAACAATTTTTATTTTGCAATCCTTTTCCATTGTAGCCAATAAATGCATATTTATTTTATTTTATTGTAAGTATTGAATTAATTTTCTTTTACGTTAAAGTTACAATGTAAAAATTAGTGAATAAGAAACTTTCAATTAGTGGTAAAAATAACTTAAAAATGCTTTGAAAAGCCTTAGTGGTTTTAAAAAATAAGTAAAGATAGAGCTTTTCCAGCAGCAAAGACTAATGATGAGCCATTTACGAAAAAATCTATTTTGATGCAAAATAGCTAAACATATTTCTAATTTCTTCATAATAAGGCACGACCATTTTTTATACTAAATGAGTAAAGCCAAAAATATTGTAAAAATATCTTTGCTCTTTAAAATGTAGCCCCATTCTTTATCTACATGATGGAGGCAGAAATTGAGTGGTACAATAAAATGTAAACGATAAAAACCGTTAATTAAAAGGAGCAAAAATGAATTGCTAAATAAATAAATTACGTTAATCAAAAACAGCATCAACAACTATAATACAATAATTGTTCGCCGGCACATCGAAACAGCCTGATGAGAGAACCGCAAGTCATGCCTCGGAAGAAAATGAGAATTCCCGACTAAGAGACTTATTATGTTATAACTAGGGTAGGAGCCGGCCGGGGACGGGGACGGGGAAAACCGGGGATCCCCGGCCATTCTCATCCCCGTCCCCGACCCCGGTCCCCGGTTTGCCATCCCCGAAAACGGGGATCCCCGGTGCTCATCCCCGGCCGGGGACGGGGATGAAAATACACCCCTAAAGATGGCATTACATCAGGAATTTAAATAATTATATTGATTTACTGTTTGAATTTTGGTTGAAACTTGCTTTTTGACAAAAGGTTTCAATCCATTTAGGTGAATCCTCCCAAAGGAATTGATGGCTTATTGGTTTGTCTTCCCTCAAATCTTATGTTGCGGTCTTGGTTCGGACCCGCTTGGGTGCGACCACTTTTTTAATTTAGTTTGATTCTGTCGCGTGTGGTCCCTAGTGCTGCACGAGACCTAAAATTTTCCGAGACCGAGACCCAAAAAACCCGAGACTTTTCTCGAGTCGAGACTCGAGACCGAGACTCTCGTGCAGCACTAGTGGTTATTAAATTTCAAATAATTTAAATTAAATGCTACTGCCGACCCTTCTTTCATCACATCCGTTTAATTGTTACTTCAATTTTCTTAACAAAAATTGTCAATTTTTGTAAAAATTTTCCCGACGGCGCCTGTCGGCACCGTCGGACATCCTCCACTCTCATGTAAACTTTTTTTGCAATTTTTCTAAAATTTTGAAACAAAATTCTTAATTTTGCCAAAATTTTGGTGAAATTTCTTAACCAAAATCCAAAAATTTTCCCGACGGCGCCTGTCGGCACCGTCGGGCTCTCTTCCCATAAAAAATTAAATCTTTGGGGTGCATATTTTCCATAAGAAAAGCCTTTTCTTAGGGGTGCATTTTAATTTAAAGAAATTTCGATTTTTAAAAAAAAGTCCCCCAAAAAATAGAATTTTTTCAAAAATGCACCCCTAAAAATGGATTTTGCCCATCCCCGGCCGGGGATCCCCGTTCCCCGGTTTGCTCATCCCCGAAACCGGGGATCCCCGGGTTGTCCGTCCCCGGTATCCCCGGTCCCCGGTTTGACCGGGGATCCCCCCCCCGGCTCCTACCCTAGTTATAACGTTTAAAATAATTTAATTTTTGAATGCAAATATTTCTTACTTTTAATTTTCAAACAAAATCTGTCTATTAAAATAAATAATTTAAATCATAAAATACAACTCTTGGCATTCCCGCTCAAGCGGGATGGCATTTACCACATAAATTAAAATACAAATTTTTTGATTGTTTTAATATGTTTACAATTCCTTGTCGCATCGCATCTCCTTTTGATACCAAGAATCATCACTTGACGGTGCCAAACCGTCCATGTCTGCTTTAGTTACATTAAGTGAAAACATATTTTGTGCCTAGAAAGAATTTGGCAAAATTTTTTGCTATCTTCTTTTTACCAATTCAATAATAATCAATTAAAATGCAATTTAATTTAACGCGAGATGATTAATTAATTATAAACAGGATAAATAAGTTAAATCTTATAATCAAAATAAAATCAGTAAACATTTTAAATATCGCAAAACAATAAAAAGAATACAATGCGACTTTAGGGCCGATAAATAAATAAATAATTCTTTTGTACTGGACAACATCGGGTACATAATGGAAAATAGAGCTTATTAAAACTAAAGGATAAAATTAAAATCTTTTTATAATTAAATTTATCATTTTAAAAAATAAAAAATTATTTAAAAATTAAAATAACAAAAAGTTAGTGATTAAGAATTAACTTTTATAATGTGAAAAATAAAACAGAGATAGACTTCAATTATCAACATAAAGAAAAATGAGTATAATTATTTTCAGTTCAGAAGAAAAAGCATTATTATTATCACCTGTATTAATTTACGTTAAGAAATTTAATTTACAAAATAAATTCCAAAACTGAAAAAACTAAAAAGTTTTTTTTCAAAAAATCAAATTTTGACAGATGATGTGTTTGTTTAAGCCTCTGGTTATTTTAAGTTTCTAAAATATAAAAATTCATGTAAAATGAATATCAACAACACACTTGCTTAGATGCACCCGTTTAACAATGGATGAAATATTTATGTTTATAAATTTGTGAAAAATTATTAACGCGTATGGTTTTTTTTGAATTATAATATGCATTGTTTGGTCTTTAAAAATATATAAATGTAATTATTTTGTTATTAATTTGTACATTTGTAAGATCATCTTTTCAAAACACAATACGAAATTTGTTTCTTAGCATGGATCCTTTAAAAAAAGAAATGAATATTTTTATTTATTTAATTTAATTCAAAGAGTACATTTTAAAATTTTAAACAAATAATTTTTGACAATAAATAGCTTTACATGAGCACGTTGTTAAAGATTTTGACCAAGTAGCCAAATTTGTCAAATATGTACTAAAACCCAGAGACGAAACAGTTGCGCGCGGCGTAGTTTTCGTAGATATAAATTGATCAGTTTTATTGCTACCATTTAAAAGCTCCATGAGTAACTTTTGATATTTCTTATAATGACAATATTGATAATTTGCTTATTTCAATATTTTATTATTCCCATTAAATCTTTAACTTCTTTTTAATTTTATCGGCTCGCGAAATTTTACGATTTTTTTCTGTTTTTGCGAATAATTTACTCGTTCTAGCGAAATTATAAAAACAATCAGTTTTTTGTTAATTATTTAGTTTTAAATTTGTATTTCGTATCCGTCTAAAAGCCGGTGAAGTTTAAGCGAAAACGCGAAAAAGTTCTTAATAATGCTTACAAATGAATTATTTATAACAATTTTGCTAGAAATATGCATACCTCATATTTTATTAAAAGATTAATATTATTAAAATTTTGAAATTTTTTCCTAAAAAAAATTCTTTTCAAAAATAAATATATTTGTTAGTAAAACTCTCTTCAAATAAAAAAAATAAGAAGATCTTTACAGTTAAATATTAATGAAAACTAACTTTTTAACAGAATCAAGCAATTTATACAGAATCCTTTTCTATGGAAGAACCTAAATTAAACAATATTGCACAAACTTATGGACTTTTCAAAAGATGGTTTAAGCATGAACAATTAAAATTGAATGATTGGCGAAAGGAAGTCAAAAAAAAGCATACGGTACCAGCCATGTAATTTCAAATTATTTTATTTAAAATTAATATTAATCCAGCAACAATATTAATATATATATATATATATATGAAATTCAATATTGGATTTTTTTAAATTATGCATTAAATACGTATTTTAACAGTGATTTTAAAAATATGCACGACTTTAAAATATTTAGTTTTTAAGGAAGGGGATATTTTGGTAGGTAAGATTACGCCAAAGGGTGAAATAGACGCTTCAACGGTTGCAACCACTATTCAGTCTGGTGATATAGCGTTGATGTTGATACAACTTTTACCCCAAAGATTTTACTTTTGGGGGTCTGAAAATCATAGCAGCAATTTTAATATTTTGTTATTAAAATTTTGAAAAATTATTTATAGATGTTCCAATTTATGTACAGCCAAAGATGGTGATGCATTTGTTGTAAAGCGTAATTTTTATAAAAAAGACATTACAAGTTTTTGCACCTAAAATTTCACAAATGAAATTTTTAAAGTAATGATTTCAAAAGATTTCGTTAAGATCCTAAGTAGTCATAAAAATTGGTGCCCAATCTTTGTCATTTTTCTTCGTTTAAAGAAATTTAATTTTTCAAATTCTGAATTTTTTATATTTGATTTTAATTGACAATGAGGTCACAAAATTTGCATATTTAAAACAATAACATAGATTAAATTAATGTTAATATTATTATAAAAAAGTATAGCATAAGCGCTGCATATTTCTATTATTGTATTGAGTTATAACGAATGTTTTGATGGAGCCAATGATTAATATAGAGCATTTATAATTTTTTGTGTCTGTACAATAATTATTTAAATTTTATTGAGCTAAGTATTTTTTAATGATATTTTCTGATACCCAGTTAAATCAGTTATTATAATTTATGTTCTAAATTTTTTTTAGCATAAAAATACAAATGGAAATATCCTTAAATATCTGATCGTAACAGTAAATATTGTATAAAATATAAATTCTAAATTTAAAATATTTCATTGAAAGTTTTTTCGATGAATTTATGCACCTGATCAGATCGCAAAGTGTTAGATTAAAGATCGGCCATCTCGGCAGCTTCATAAGCCACGTCTTCAACACTTGAAATTCAATTTTAGAGAAAGGCGTGATCACAAATTTGATTATTTGTTAAACTGTAATTATTTTAATGACAGCGTTCTAACAATCACGGCCTATCATTGGGTGATGTTAGCGCCAAGAATGTTCATAAAAAGGGCATAATTATTTTTTCAACTTTAATTTAATTGTCTTTAAATTGGAAAACAGCAAGACTATGTTTTTCTCCGTTTATTGTTACCTGGTTTCTGTGATTTAATTTATAGATATTTTATTTATCAAACCATAATTTCTTTATTAATTTAAATTTTTTAAACTAAATAACACTTAATATGTTATAAATCTAAAATTAAAATTATTCAGGAGGGGCAATAATATTGAGCTGTTGTAATATAGACTTTATAAAAAATAAGCGGCCACCACACAGATATAATGCTTGAAGTAGTTTGCCATTGCCGTTCTACAACTGAGAACAAATATTGGTATACATAACATTGTATCATTGTGGATATTTGCTTAAACGGATAATTCGGAATAATTTATATAATTGTAAAAATAATATCTTTATTTTCAAAAGTAAACAAGATTTTAAAGGTTTTGTTAGAGTACACGTATAAAAACGAAATATCAAACATATCAAGGCAAAGTAATAACAAATATTATTTATATTATAACTTTTTAACAGAATCAAAACGTGCGATGTTGAAGTTTTATTTTAAATTAGTGACTTTATAGATTCTTTTTAAATTAATACAAAATATTAATTTCGTATGCATTGTTAATCGCGTCCTTAATGATAACATTTACAAATTAAGCAGTTGTACCACAAAAATTAAATATTTAAACTCTAAAAATATTTCAATAAAATTTCTTCAAGAAAGGGAAGTCTTTTTGATTTTATGTATAAGCCAACAATCATTTACAATTTTCAATAAAGTAGTTATTAGTGAATATGAGCAATGATTGCATAGATTCGAGGAAAATTCACTGAAAACACAATTATTAACAGATTAATATAAAAGGGGGGTCTTCTAAGCATTGATCAAGATTTTCATATCAATTTAATATAAAAATGAAACAAATTGCATTGCAGGATACAAAAGCCTTTTGTTATTATTATATAGCGTCGAGCATTAACTTCGCAAGTGATATAAGCTAAAATTTAGTCAAAACAGTTTAAATAGAAATAAATGTCTTTATTTGATAATGTGAATTTATTGTTAAAAAATTGCAAAAAAAACACTTAGTTTTATTCTCAAGAAATTCCAGCTTTTATATTTATCACATATTTTATTTATCATTATTTCGATTTTAGTTAGTTTGTTATTAAAAAACAAATTTAACATATTTCAGGAATTAAATTTTCACACTATTTTTGTTTATATACGCGCTTCTTTTTAACGTGCAGCAACAGATTTGTGCCACCCTGAAAAGAAAACATTTTATAAATATTTTTATTGGACTATTTTTTATCATTTAAATTTTTAGTGTTTAAGTTTTATTATTAATTTTATTTTAAATTTATTTTGATTTTGTTATAGCAATGAAATGTTAGTTATTCAAAAGACTGAATTTCCGTGAGCACGTAGATTACTTTTTACTCATCTTATAAAAATAATATTGTGTGCTATTATTTTATGCGGAATTATAATGAAAATGAATTCTCACAACATTTATAATCAAACATGTCTGTATCATCTGCAAAGTTTATAATAAATTAAGACAGTATTATTTCATTTAAATTATAATTTTATCATTATATTTTAAGATTTAGTTTGTTTGAATCACGGTCCGACTTTGTATGACATGTCAATTTCAATTCGTTAAAGTCTGAGGCCAAATTTGAATAATAAAATTTTACTTTGCTAAATTGACAGGAACATAAAATAAAATTAATTTTACTCAAATCTGTGCCTTGATTTTCCACTACATTAAGTTTATTCAAATGGTTGGTAAACTATTTGGCGCTATTTTTTTAAAAATATTTATAATTACTATTAAAATAACGGCTCGGATAAGGGAATTTTCACACTCAATGATGGGATCGGTCTTATTTAAGATTTCCACGAAATCAAATTATTCTGTTTTTTTTTACTCTTTGGTTACCGAAATATGCCAATATTTGAAATAGTTGTATTTTTAATAAATATATACTTATAATTCTCTTTAATACTTCAAAAATTGAGTGAAGCGCAGATCGTTGATAGTGTTGTCTCTATTTCTGACTCTCTTGCCCTTGCATACTTAGTAAATATTTGTTCTATATTTAATAAATGCAGGGTAACAGTTTTTCACTAATGCGGGCTGCATGGCTTTCAGCTCTTTTGGAACTGCGAATTTTAATTTATAAAGCCATTTTATTTGTATAAGTTTTAAATATTTTTTGAGTTAAAATAAGTCAACCAGCCTAAAATTTTCAAAAACGTGTACCCCTATCTTGAAGTAATTGTTTTTTGATAATAGTTATATATTAGTTATTATTTTAGATTTTTTTGAAGTAATTATTTTCACTTTTAATGCAACTCTTGCATTTTTATTGTTTTATAGATGCTTGTAATATAAAAAGTTTTGAAGTTTATACATTTGATAATTGATTTGCGTTTATTTACATTAACATTTTTTTATTAACTTACAAAATTTACATAATAAAAAACTTTCTAATAATCCAAAGGCTAAAAATATAAGCAAATAAGATCGACATTTGACTTATGATGTAGCACACGAAACATTTTATTATTTATTGGCTAAAATTCAAACAGCTGGATTTTGCATTAATATTTTAATATGTGCTTATTTTAGGTTTGAACATTGCTCTTGACCAACAATGATACAATCCTGTTATTTCTAAATAATTTTCAGTTAATTAATAATTTTTTAACTAAATTAAAGCTTCGGGCATCGAAATCCTTTTTTCCGTGTTTAAATTCGATAAATTGTTGTTTCTTTTTATGTTTTTTACAAAATTTGCATTTTCCTTTTTTTAATTTTCAAAGCAATTGAAAGTTTTATTAGTTAGTCGTCAATTTTAAATTTTATATCGTTGCTTAAACCTTTAAATGTTAATTAGTATTTGCAAAAAGATTTGAAAACATTTTAGTTTATAATTATCAGACGCCGAAATATTTGTTTTGTTTATTTGGTATAATTTTGCCAGACAATATGTTTTAAACACAAATCTGATTTCAGTCGTCGACAAATTCTTTGGATGTTTAATTCTAAAATCCAAAAAAAAAATTTAATAAATAATTTTCCTTTTTATCAGTTTAAAATTAAATTTATGTATTAACAACTGAAATTATTTCAACTATTTTTTCTCCACAAAGCAATCTATTTATTGTTTTTATATAAAATATTATTCTTAATTTGATTTTCAAGATGCAAAATTAATAAAATGTTCGAAAAAAACATTTAATTTTCCAGACATGCATGCAATCAATTAAAAAAAAATTATTATGTTCGGTGTGCTTGGGGGGTTAAGTTTTTGAACAAATTCGGCCGACTTATGTTTTTGACTGTTTTTTTAAGAATTGTCATTCTTTTCTTAAGCTCTTATTTTGGCTTTTTGATTTACCGTGATTTGAAATTACATTAATATTAGGTTGCTTCTGGATCATGAAAATCAAAAAACTATACAGATTTTGAAACGAAGATATTCATACATTTATGTGTGTACTTGAACTGTCACAGTTAATATATTTCAATCTTTAATTAAATAAATCACAATCGTAATTGTAGCATACACATAATGTTTCCACCTTTTCCTAAAATTATATTAATTATACAATTATTTAGTTTTACTTTTTATGGATACATTTTATTTTAAGGAAATTCAACTTTAACCCCTTACTTTTTGTCTGGTGTTTTTAGACCAAAACTTTTAATTTATTGGATAAAAACAAATAAAAAATGGGACGACAAGACCAATTGGCCATAAAATTGTAAAGAGCGAATGCTTTGCGCCCGCAAGGAAAAATCAATCGTCGATTTTTCCGGGGGGGGGGACGCCAGAACAACACCTTCTTTGTTCAGTTCAAACATTCATTCAACAAATCAATTTTTTCCATCTAAATTGTAAATTAATTACAGATGCAATGCAAAATAGGCAAAATACAGGGCTAAGAATAAAAAGCATGCAGTAAAAGGAGAGGGAAGCGAATAAACAAAACAACATGATCTATATTTTTTATAATTTCCGAATTCAAACCTTATTTAATATTGCTCTGTATGATAGAGCAGGTTCAGAAAATTAATATTTATAAATTTTTATGGACAGCCAGAAAAAGACAATTTAATTGAACATACTTTTAAATATTTTAATTATGGAGGGTTCATGTTGCAAAGAAAGGATCGAACAAATGTTTATCATTAACTTTCTTTTTTATCCATTTGTTTGGTATTTTTCTTTATATTCCATAGTCAAGAATCAGTTCCAATCTATAAAAAATGAATTAATTTTGTTATTTTTACGTTGTCTAAAATTCTTAGTTTGTCTTAAATAAACAGAATTTTTCTAGTAATTTTTTAATATTTTTTTAAAATCAGGTTTCTTTATTTGTTGGTAAGCAGAACTCAAGTACAAGCTATTTTGTTTATAAAATTCTTACCCAGAAGAGTCGATCAATACAGCGAAACTTATTTTTTTAATTACGTTTTTTGCCGTTTTATTACGGTAAATTCATGAATATTTATTGAAAACTCGAAAATTTTGAAACTATTTTTTCATTCACTTTAAAAAATATTTCGTAATTTGTGCGATAATTATCAAAACTCAGGCCGTGAATATTTTTTATGTGTTTTGTACTTAAATAGAAAATATTTTGAACAACACTTTTAATGATAAGATTTTGAATAGATGCTAAATGTATCGGCAACATTAAAGACTAAAAAACAAATTCTATTTATAAAAATAAGTTCAATGTATATAAAAGATATGCAACCAAAAATTTTGCATATTGTAAATTATGTTTGGTTAAACTAATAATAATAACATAGAATAGCTACAAAAAGATTTAAAAAAAATTAAAGATATCAAAAAAATTAATTTAATGAGTATAATCTCAATGGTATAAAAAGCTTTGAAAATATTTTATGGGTTTTAAAAAGTTTTTTTGGTTTGTATAATGAAAATAATTAATTGGTGTCTTTTAAATATTATTTGTATCTGTATACTTCATTTTCTATTGCCTGAGGACGATGAGTGAGTTAAAATAGAAATAATTGTTGTGATAAAATACCAGACTTACTCGATGTCGGCGTGGCCTTTATTCTCGGGGAAAACCGACTCGCACGTAATGAAATGACAATTAAATGTGAATTGAAATGGGCGGGCCCCGATCGATTATTGATTATTGTATCTTTGCCTGTTTATCAGATCAATCTTAGGGCGTTGTAATCAATTCATTCATTGCATGCGCATTATAAAAAAATTATGTTATTTTTAATGATTAATTTATCATAAAAGCAATTGATTAGCAAATTAAAAAAAAAAAATTTATTAATTTTTATTGAATTAATACAAAATATATTTATTAAATATCGTGTTTATCAACAAAGTTTGTTCATGACCTCAATCAATTTGGCAACTGCAGCCGTGTGTTAGAACAAGGCTCCAAGAACTCTTTGCATCTGTCTGACACGCCCGGTTTTTTTTTGTTGTCTGACTATAAATTACTTAAATATTCGTTTATAAATATTGATATTAATATGTGATGCATTTTATTCTATCCTTTTTCTTATTAATTACTTTTTAAATGTTTTTAAATAAACTATTGTATGTAGTTGAATATGCACGGTTCAAATGAAGATTGCCGTCTTTTCATTTTGCACTAAACATCTTAACCAGTGCCTGCAAATCAGGGATGGGAGCCAACGGCCTCAAAAAAATTTCGGAAATCGGAATTCCGGGGTCTCAGAATTTTTCGGAAATCGGAATTCCTACCCCAAAAAGTCGGAAATCGGAAATGTTCTTAAAAAATTGACCTATTTTTAAAAATTTTCTCGGCGCCGCCTATCGGCACCGCCGTTACCTCCCTTTTCCCACTCAACAAAATAATTTTAGAAAATCGATGTGATTTTGAATAAAAGTCTCATATCAAAAAATGGACGCCTCCTATCAGTTTAAGCCAATTTGTGGTATTCAAATTTCCCAAAAAATGTTTTTAAATTATTTGATTAAAACAAAAATTCTTTAAATTTCATAAAATCAATATTCTTAAAATTAATATCTACCATATAAATTAAATTAGAAAAGTTAAGATTCTGATTATCTAATAACCTTTGCAATAAGCAAGCAAACTGCCAAAAGCAATTTATAAAATTTCTCTCAGAAAAAATAAACTAAATTTATTTCAAATCCAGTTGATCTTATATAAATTAATATCCCAAAAAGCAATATAAAGTACGGTATATTGTAAGCGAAACGCAGCTCCTGCAAACCCTGGCAATTTGCGTCCTGCATACCAAACGGTAAAGCACCTCAAACAAATTTTTAAAAAGTTTTAAAAAAATATGAATCCAAATAATTACCAACAATTAAAAATTTAACTAATTTAAGTGCATCACTAAAACACCTAGATTGTAATTATTAACAAAAATATTGCATCATAAAGATTAACCGATTTACGCCAAACATGATTAAATTAAAATTTAATTTTTAATAAGTTTCTCATATATATTAAAATGCTTATATATCATTACATTAATTTGTAAATAAAATATTACAAATATTTAAAAAACAAAACCACAATGAGGAGCAAAGAACGATTAACATTTAAATCAAATATGTCATAAATCTTTAAAAATAAACAAAAAATAAGACTTTAAAAATATTAATCGGAAATTAATAAACTTAACAATAAATACAGTTTAAAAACGATAATACTTTATTTTAATATATCACCACATGATAAATTGTCAAAAAAAAACAATTAATAAACAAATAATAAAATCTAAAGGCTTTTCATCGGAAGCTGTAAACGTCAACAAAAAATTAATTAATAATTATTATAATATATGACACGCAAACAACGAATGGCGCCAAAACGCAAGCACGTGAGATGAGGATGAACCAGCAAGAAGAATCGGATCTACAACGCGACTGGACATTTAATAAAAACAAACTCAAAGACTAAAAATAAATATAAACAAATAAAAATTTGAAGAGTAATAGAAATCGAAAAAAAGGAAAGAAATGTAAAATCTCAATTTAGAAAATAAATGATTAATAGTGATCTCACAAAACCAAGGACAATATTAAAGAAATGACAAATGGGGAATAAAACATAAAAATTTAAAATATTTTAGTTAAACTAAATGGTGCTTTTTAAAAGAAATATGAGAAATGAATGATTTAAAACGAGATCAAATTGTGATGGGAGAAAGAATGAAAAAGAAAAAAATGAGTATTCAAAATGGAAAGACTAGTTCATTATTATCACTGTTGATTGCTTTTTTTTATTATTTATCTTTACGGGTTTTTTAATTATTCAAAATAATATTACAATAAGTTAGTTGTCGTTTTAATAAGCATTTAATTTTAAAAGAAAAAAGGATGAGCTAAAGTTAAAAATTCAAAATTTTCTCAGCGGCGCCTATCGGCACCGCCAACCCACACCCCTCCCCCAAGGCATGGACGCGGATTTCCGTGAATTGGATACGGATTTGAATGCATTTTTGAAAATTGCTTAACAAAAAGGCTATAAAAAGTGGAAACCGCACCCCTAAGAATCGTTTTATTTAATTTATTTCCATTTTAATATATCAAATTTTACCAATTGAGTGGTTTATTGTTCAGTAATTGAAATCTAGTTTAGCACAGAACGATTTTTCAAATACGTTAATATTTTTATTCTAGTGACGAGCTCCTTCTTTTGCCAAAAATCGCTGTTCATTGTATTTTCTCTATTTTAAAGTTGTAATTAAATTTTTTTAAATATATTTTCAACAAAAACTAAAATAGCGCAAATATAACGGTCGAGCTAATTTTGTGTTAAAAAATAAAAACAATAAAAATTATTTATCAAAAAAAAATTTAGCAAATGCAGCAGACGATAAAAAAAGTGCTCTTCAGAATATCATATATATTTCGGCAAGTATAATATTTGAAAAATTTGCAAACCAAAAATTTTTGATTATAAAAAATAATATAAATTTTTGAAAATGGGAAATATTAGTAATGTTCACCAAAGTTACCAAAATGCATCTCTACAAAAAAAATTTACCCTTAATAAATAATTAAAGAAATTAAAAATATAAAGTATAATTTGTAGAAAAAACATTTTAAAATATTCAAAAACCCTAAGTTATTAATTACTGACAAAAAATAAATGAGTATCCGAGTTAATATTAGATATTTAGAATATATTTTTGAATCGGTTAAATTTTAGCAAGTTAGCATGCTGTTTAAAGTAAAAATTAAGAACGGGCAGGCCTCGTCTCAAGACTTGGACTTAGCCATTCTGAGTGAATTAAGAGCGGAAAAGGATGCGTTGGTGAGTTTTTAGTTCAAATTGGTTTTATTGTTTAATATTCTTTTTTTTCTCAGCGAGATGACCTGCAGCGCGAACGTAAGCGAGTTCGAGAATTGGAAATGGACATGTTGCCGTTGTCCCCTCAAAAGAAACAAGACAATTGCACGGGCCGCCGAACGTATAACTTAATCTTTAATTTTTAGTTTAAAAAAGGTTAAGGCAAATCGACTTATCATCTTAAAGGCTATGTGTAATTTTAAATATTCCTATTAATTTTTTAAAAAATAATTTTAAAAATGTAAGAATAAGATGCAAAAGAACTTAAAAAATCAAATGAATAAGCGATGTGCTGCATCGAGCGCAAAACGTTTGGATCTGAGCAACCCGTACGATGACGATTATTTATTTTTTTTGCTACAAGCAATAATGAATAATATTCAAAAAATTATATTACCTGTAAAAAGATTGTAAAAATTTAAGTAATTTATTTACAAAAAAAAATTATGTTCAAATTTGCGCAATAAAATAAAATTATTTATTTTATTACTTGAATCAAGAATGAAAGCAAAGCATTCTTATCAATGTTAAATCCAAAAAAGTCTATACTACCAATTCAACAGGTTGTAAAAACAATTCTTGGCAGCACCCAGCTTGACACAAACCCATGGTCAGTAAATCAGCGCTGCGACTGATTTTAGCGTTAAATATATCCTAGTTGCTAAAATACAAAGGATTCACGAAAACAAATGATTAAAGTAAGCTTAAAAAAATAAAATTTATAATTAATTAATTTTTAATTTTCGACAAATTTTTAATTACATATTACAGCCTAAAGTGCAGCAGTTGTCGGCAAAATTGGTTGCCACTTCAATAGTTCTGTATTAATTTAAAAACACCAAGACTAACAACAGCAAATGGTTTTAGAAATATAAACATTTTAATAAAATCTAACAAAATCAAGGTATAAATAGACTTCAAATTGTGCATGTAAAGCATTGAACAGGCTAGAGCATTTTCGTTGGGAGAGTTTATTCTTAAATATACAGCAAAAATTTCAATACATAAACTATTATCATTTTTAATTTTAGATAATTTTATAATGTTTTTAAGACATAGTTGGCTACTAGCTGAGTGAGTCAGCCATCCAACGTCTTCACTTAATTATTTGGTTTTACACATGGATAAATTTTCCTATGGCTTTCATTGTCATGCAATTCAATAATGAGGTTTTTTAGTTTAAAAGTTAATTATTAATTTTTATTATAGAAGGGCATTTTTTATTCTTTTTAATTAATATGTGCGTGCCTTAATTTTAGTAAAATTATTACATTAATAAGCCAGCTCGTGAAAAGTTTATAAATTATGTTTCTGTTGATTTTTGGAAAAATTTTTAGCTATTAATTTTATAAACGCAAATTTTGCTTTGTTTATCAATTAGGGTAGCGGCCGCGGTACCACATCAGGCCCACACCGAAAACCCCACAAACAACAAACCCAATGATCAGACGCAATCTTTTAAATAAAAAAATAATAATAATAAAATTAACGGATCAAATTACCGCTAAACCAGCTCCGCCCGCCGCCGCGGGCCACCAAATTCAATGGCGGCGTGATTGCGTGCCGAGCGGTTGCTCCCACAATTGTGCCATTTGTTGAAGACCTTAAAGTTTTTTGGGAATATTTTAAGAATTTTTATTTTTTTGCAATAGTTCACACCGATTTTTAAAGATCCCCGGGAAAACATATTATTGCACAATCTAGCCATACTTTATTACGTTTTGTTGGGTTTATTATTCTATCATATTATAAGATAAATCAATTTGTTTTTTAATCTTTGGTTGTTTATAAAAGTTTGTAAATTACAATATATAGAATGCTTAATAAACACCAATTATTGGTATAAACGATGTTATATTTATTCTCGAATTATTTTGTTTAACATTTTTTTTTGCATACTAAGAGGGAAATGTTCCGTAATATATGGTGAAATGTCAAATGAGGAAAATGCTAGAGAAATTTGCAAAGGAAAATTCCGAGAAATAATATTAATATTTAAAAAATGACCATTTCCAAGCAACGAGTTAATTAAATAGCAGCAATTAATTAACTTTATTATTTGAAAATCAATAGGGTCCTCCCCATTGTTTGCCAAAAACCGGTTTCGGTTTTCGGTTAACCGGGTGTCGGCCAAAAACCGAAACCGAAAA
>JAIXHY010000037.1:385700-403887 GCA_020449905.1 Globodera pallida | reverse complement strand
AAAAGAGATGATGTTTTTTAGTTTTATACTTAGCATTTTTGGATGCATTTATTTAACATTTAAACATTTTACATAAGATCCAATCAAGAATTCAAAACTGTAAATACAAAAGCCCGAACTTAGTTGTAAAAATCTATAAGCGCGTAAACGTTTTAATAGAACCAAACAGTCCGAATGCCCATTTCAACTAGTTTTTTTTATAAATACTTATTACTAATATATATTATATTGAATTAAAAATAACTATTCGTATTAATATAACAAATGTAAATTGTTTGACCTATTTCTAATAATTAAATGCTAATAAACCTTATCATATTTAATTATGTTTATCTTATTATAAACTAAGCAAGTAGAAGTTGTATAAATTTATTTAACTATCTAAGATAAAAAATAACTTTTAATATCAAGACTATAAAAATGTTTTAAATAAAAAAATGTAAAATATAGAAAAAAAAAATTAAATAACTCATATTTTCTCGCATAACATTGTAAATTCCGTCTTGTCTGTGTGATGCTCTACCTAACGACTATGTGCCGTGTTATTTAATATTTTGAAGCATAAGTATCGAATATTANTAATTTTACTCAAATTCAGACTAAGCGTCAAAATTGAATCAGGACAATAAGAAAACTATCATTCGTTATATACAGAGATAATCGTAATTCAAATTTCCAATAAAAAATTTTTTAAGACCTAGGAATTCTGATTTCCGATTTCCATAATTTTTTGAAGTCGTTTTGGCTCTCATCATAGGTATTTACTATAAATGTGTACAAAAAAATTAAAAAATTAAAATGGTCAAATATGAAGTTTATAAAACTAACATAAATTATTGTAATTTTATTTTTTTTTCATCAACAAAATCAACTGCATATGAATGTATGCTTATAATAAAATAATTAATAATCAATTTTTTATTTATTGATATTGACATGAAATTAATATTTTTAACCATATCTTTATAAAAAGTATTCAAAAAAAGTTTTATTTATAAATTTTATAACAACAATAAAATCCATTTAATCACTTTATATTAATTTAAAATTAATAGTTCTTTGTAAAAATCAGCCAAATATAATATTAGCCGTAATTTAAGATCTTTGGTTAAGAAGAATACATATAATATAATACTATAACTGAATAAAACGTTTCATAAAAAACATTAATTGTTTGTTATAGTTCGTAAAGTTAAATCAAATATTTTAAATTAACGAGTTAATATATTTTTTAATCAATAAAATTTACATATAAATATATATTTTAAAGTTTCTGTAAATAAAAATATAAATATAATTTTAAGTTTTAAAAGTATTATATTAAATTTAATTAACTTTTTAGTTTTATATAATAAAAAAAATAAATTCTCGAATTAGTCAATATTAAATTTTAACATATTTTTATTTATTCACTCAACATTTCTTTGTATTGGTTTATAATGTGGATTACAATAATTCAGTTTAATATTTAGAATTTTATTTTTTAAATATATTTTGATCTTTTGAAATTTTATTTTTAATTAATTTTTATTATAGGTTATTTGGGAACTTTTGAATAAAGTGAGATTAGAATGAATTGGTATCTGACCGGAAACGAATTTGACTTCATAATTATTAAAATAACATATTATTACAACGAAAGAAAAGGGTTTAAGGATCATTAAAATTTTAAAATAATAGATGAGTTTGAAATATTTGTAATAACAATTGATTAATTTAAATTATCATATTTTTATTTTATTATTTCTTTTAAACATTTAAAGTTTTTAAAAATAAAAAGTTATACATATAATTTTTGGAATGCGATATTTTGAAATAAAAATTAATTGAAACTTAAAATAAATAGTATTAAACTAATAAGTCGGAATGACTTTGAGAATTACTCGATTTAACATATATAATTAAATAAATTAGAAATTCGTTAATAAATTTGATTGTTTTATAATTTTCCTTTATTAACAAATTAATTATCTCCCCAATTTTTGATGACCGAAAAGCTAAAATCTTTAGGTTAGCTCCTGGTTAACTTTTCTAAGAAATCAAAAACAAAAAAAGTAAAAGTATGTAATAACAAAATATAAATATTTATATTTACATTAAATAAAATTTTTTTTTATAGTTTTTAATATTAACATTCAATCTTTGTTTATTATGAAAATTTCAAAAAGTTTTTTATAATAGAATCATCTTCGTTTTTAATTCAATTATTTAAACGAGTATAATGCAGCAATCATATTATTTTGATGATGAATAAGATTTTAGTTACATGAAATATTACAATAATTTATGCTAAAGAAAATAGAAATAATGATACGATATGTTTAAAACTTGATTATATAATATTCATAAACAATTAAAATAATTGAAAACATAAATTATTTATCATTTAAATTTAATAATAAAATGAAATAATTTTTTGAAAAATTCAACATAAATGTATATAAAACAATTCATTTATATAATAAAATAACAAAATTAATATATTTACAATGAGAAAGAAAATGATGAAGCCTAAATATTTATACCTACTTAATTAGGATAATTCGAATTATAATTTATACGAAAATTGCATTGAACGATTTCGCCATTTATTTTTTAGGTTGATTGTAATATATTCAAAATTTTTGAATTAATATATCTTTATTAATCAGTTTCAGAAATTAATCTTGTGTAGTTGTTGCTCTTTAACATATTGGTAGTATTGAGTTCTGAATTTTATTTTTAACGCAAAAGAGCATAAAAATTGATTTATTTTATTTGTTATCCTGTAAGGTTGTTATTGTTTTTTACAAATCTTTTATATTTTAGTTTGAGTTATATACAGTTGTCCTGTATTTTTCAACATGTTGAATTGTCCTTTTGTTTAAATCATTAATATTACTTTGTAAATCTGTATGTCTATTTTTAAAGTTCATATACATGTTGTCTATTCAATTGTATTTTCATACTTTTTGTAAAATTAGTCATTTTTATACACCATTATTTATTAATTTATTATTGATTTGAAAATCGCAAGTGTATTTATAATTTCTCTTCGATCATTTTTGCATATTTACCAATTTATAAATTTAAATATGNTCGATTTAAATCGATGATTTTATTATATAAACTATTATAATTTAGTCTACCAATTTTATTACTATTATAAATTAATTTAATAGGTAATCTCATGGAACAAAATATATTTTGCAAATCGAGCAGTCTATTTCNTTTACTATGTTTGCATGCACGTTCTCAGAATAGTCTATCGTGCTGTTCAGCTGCTTTGTCTGCGTTTTAATTTTTTGTGCTGCCAACAGCGGGTGATGTTAAAATTGTGAGCCCTGACGTTTATTGTTTTTTAAATAAATAGGTATTTATGTATTGTAAACATATTTTTTAATTTTGAAATTTATTAAATATTAATTTCTGAATTCATACATCATTACAAAAGAATTCTCGCTTGTACTCAACAGTTTGGACGAAGTGGTCTGATTATTTACTTTCTGTCTTTTAGCGTAATATTGTAAATTTTAGTACAATATTTTTTTATATATTTTTGTTTTATTATACATAAATAGTACTGTTTAGACATGCCGTTTGTTATATAGAAAATTCAATTAAATTTTTTTTCGTTGCACTCCTTGAAATTTATTACAACTTAAATTTTGCTATTAATTTTAGGGCCTATGAATATTGTATTTGCATTTAATATTGATCAACTTAGGTTTACAAATTTTCTGCAATATGATTATTAAGGGCTTTAGTGAGTTTTAGTTAATTTAAAATTATTTTTTTAATAATATTTCCATTTAGAACAAAGAACTAAACTAAAGACTTTAGTTTTCTGGTCTTTTATAATTGGGGCGATAATTAAATTGTTTAAAGGCAAATTATATAACTTTCAAATATAATATCAAACTTTTAATTTATTTTATTTTATAAAATGTTAACTCGCGTCACTCGCGCAGCCATTTCGACTTATTATAGTTTATGGTATTTAGTTTAAGAATCAATTAATTTTTATTTAATTTTTTCGCATTCCATAAATTATTTTTATAACTTGTTATTTGTTCATCTTTATATTTTTAAAAAGAATAATAAAATAGGAATGTGATAATTTAAATCAACCAATTGTAATTCCAAATATTCCAAGCCTCACTATTTTTTTGAAATTGTTTTGACCCTTAAATCCTTTAATCTTTCGTTGTAATATTGTTTTTTTTAAATAATTTTGAAGCCAAACTCATTTCCGATCCGATGCCCACTCGTCCGAATCCCACTCTAGTCAAAAGTTCCCAAATCATCTACAGTAAAAATTAATTAATATTAAAAATTCAAAACAACATTTATTAAAAAAAATTTAAAACACAAAATTTTAAACTGAATTTTTATATTCAACTTTATTCTCAAATGCAAAATAATGATGTTTGAACAAATGGGAAAAGTTTGAAATATAATATTCATTAATTCTAGTATTATTTTTTTAAAAATATAAAAATTAACATCATTACTTAATATATAACTAATAAGTTAATTATATAGTTTTGCACTTTGTTTATTATTATAATATTTATTTAATGAATAAAGATTTAATTGTTTTTTGGAAAGTTTGTTGATAATATATTTAAAAAATTTTTTTAATATTATATAAATTTCCAGCTATATTTTCTGGTTGCTATATTTTTATTTAGATAAACTTTAAAATATATATTGTCACAACCACTTACTGTTGTCCATTACAATCCATTCAGCTATATTATTATAAATAAAAATTATGGTATAATATTCTGTAAATTAAAATCTTAAGTACTTTTTTTTGAATAAAAATTTTCATAATTGCATTGTTTGCAATAAGTTTTAACCTTAATTTATTTGGATTTTTTGTAATTTATATTAAATTTTATTGTATTGTTTAAAATAGTATAAGTACACTGCAACTTTAGTCCATGCTGGCGTTGAAAACGGGTTTTGTGATGGCATATNTATGTTAAATGTTTTTTTTGATAGATATATTTTTTATTTTGAAAATAATTTGCGTTACCAAATTTGATAAATAATGTTAATTATTTCAATTATACAATCTTATATTCATTATATTTTGAATTGACNNNGTTTTCGTTTGGCATGATGGCCAGCCACAAGTTTTCATACTAGCCAGGTCACACTATTGTATTGTCAGAAACTGGGTAATAAAGTACATTTGTTTGTATTTAATGTTTATTTTATTTCAAAAATTTTTTAAGTTAATTCAACTTTGTAAGAATATAATTTTTGTTTTTATTATTTGCGGTATTCTAATTTAATTAATTGATAATTAATTTTAAATATATGGTTTGGATAAATAATTTATTTTTCTTTTAATATTTCAGCATCAATTATTTGTATATTTAATATAATCATTGCAAAAAATATACTAATTTTTAATCAATTAAACAAGACTTTAGTAAATTTATGATATTTAATATTAGGATTTATTTATTTTTTTTGAATGTTTTAAAAATTTTATATAATTATGTAAGTTTAATATTATTGAGAAGTTTAAAAGAAAATCCATGATTTTTATGAGTCGAATTTTTAAAAGATTATCTTTTTTTATTTGAACATTANGTTTCAATTATTCTTTTGGAATTTTCATTACTTGTATTAATCATGATTCAAACATCTTTTTAATTTTGTATGGGCTTGAAAATGAGTAAAATTATATCTTGAGTTATTCCTCATTATTTACATCATTTTATATAATCATATTTTTCAGCAATAAAAATTGTACCAATATATCTAATCTTTTATTATCATTAGTTGTAAAATTATAGATCTAGCATTACCTTTAATTTCTTTTTTAACTTTTGTTTTTCTATTAAATTTTTTCGAATTGTTATAACACGGTAATTCAATATATCTTTAATACAGTATGATTTATTTATTTTTTTAATTACATTTTATTTAAAGTATTGTTTATTTGTTGAATAATTAATTCATTACATCTGATTACTTTTCATTTTTTAAGTCAAAAATTCTGCTTGCTATATTTTTAAAAATGCATAAACAATTAATTTATTTGTAAGAAATTTTTGTAATAATTAATTTATTCGAATAAAAACNTTATTGTGTTAGTTTTTTATTTAGATTAAAAAAAAGAAGCTATTTATTCTATAATTAATCCAAATGCATTTTATCTTTAATTATTTTCAATCTTAATTTATATTCGATTCTTATTATTCTCTTTTCCAAATACGCGATGAATAATATTTTATTTAGTTAATGAGATTTCAGTTATTTGTAAACTATTATTCAAATAATATATTTGTGAACAACTTATTATGATTTATGATTAATTTAATTTTATTTGTCTGTCTTTTCCTTATTTTTTTTATTTTATTTTAAATATTATTTTTAATTTTTACATTTCTAAAGCCATCTTTTTTTTACCAAGTTAATGAATTTGGTAAATTATTTGTAATAATGTGACATATAAATGCTGTTTGTAACCTATGATTAAACCTTATTCTAATCCAAAACATCCTCTGTTAAAGATGTTAACGCCATTGATCAGCGGTGAAGCATTATAAAAAAAGATAATCAAGGAAACTTAAAGATAAGTGTGTTGAAAACTGGAAATCATTTTTGTAAATAAATACTTTTTGTTAAATATTTAAACAATCTTTAAAATACAGAAATAATTTGTTACAATTTTTAAAAAAATTTATTCTAGTAATAATTTGAAAATCACCTTGAATAGACATTATTACTAAGAATGAATGGCTCTTTAAGCAAATTATAGTAGTAGAAGTAAAAAGCGAAACCTTAAGATAAAAAATATTTTCTGGAACGCTCAAATTAAAGCATACTAAATTAAAATGTTTTGCATTATAAAGATTCTTATGACATTGATTTAATTTGGAAAAAGTTTAATTCGAGTATTTTGCAATAAAATTGATGTTAATATAAAATGCTTAATTATCCAAAAACAAATGTTTCTATGTTAAGTGTTTAGAAATGCAATAAATGATAAGAAAACTCTATACTTATTTTTAAGCATAAAACCTATATTATAAATCCGCTGATAGTATAATTCTTTATTTTGATAAAAAAAGATTGCCTTATTAAAATACTTTAATTTATAAATCAATTTAATGAAACGAAGTAAACAAGTATGCCAGTAAAAAATTAAGGATAAAACTGCATTTCTTTTGAAATAAAATTTAATTCCCAGATTCAAATCTAAATTGTTTAAATATTTTAAAATAAGAAAATCTAAATAAATATAAACTAAATAATTTTTAATTAAAATTAAACTATTTTGAAATTTTTAATTAAATTAATATTAATTATTCGAACATTTTGCTGTTGTGCACCATAATGTATGTTATACAATTTAATTATTCGTTTTGAAATTAATGATTAATAATTTTTGGGGTTAATTTGTTAATATGACGTTGATTAAGTTTTTAATTACTTAAACATTGAAAAAATCTATTTATAGTGTTGAAAAATATAATTCAAATGCTTCACGTCTTAAATTTTTAGCTTATTAAATGCTTATTTTAATTAATTAATTGATACTTTTATTTTTTGTTTTATAATTTGGCATATTAACAAAATCATTGATAAATGAATAATGCTTTTTTGGTAATGCTATTTTGAATTTTATTTATTATCTTTGTGTACAATCGGCTATTTACATGCACTATTCTAAACTTTAATAACTTTCTTAATTTTTAATTAATTTTTTTCTTTGCATTAATAAAGGATTCTACAGTATCATTCATTGTCATTATTTTTGATGGAAAAACATATAACTTATAAGATAAATGTTATGTTATTGAAGTTTAACTTTAAATTGGAACAGGATAATACATTTTTTATAACTCCAATTTGTCTTTGTTTATTATATTCATCTTTTTTATTTTAAATTTCTGTACAATTTTATTAAACAAATTATTTTTATTTAATTTTTAAATTATTTAATCGATTAATTAATTATTTGGTTTTTATTATATTTTTCAGATTCATTTTTTCAATAATTTTAATTTTTAATTAACTTTAGTTTCATCTGGATTAAATTTTTTAGTTAAATAAATTCGTATATTTCCTTAAAAGCAACACAGCAATCTGGAATCAGCTTTTGTCCATGGTAATTATGATCTCCTTTTTTTCTCATGTTTAGACCTTCTAAATTTTAAATAAAATCAATCATATTTAAATAATGTGATCGGTCCAATTTAAATTTAGCCTTGCTCAACGTTTTATTTATTATCAATGATAATTTAATCAATTTTTTTTTTTGTAAATTATTCTTTTTAATTATTTTATTTATTGNGTGTCTATATTTATATTTATATCTGAGGCTAAGTTAATGTTGTTTATTTATGTTTTNACTTATTTTTCGTAATCGTCTTCTAACTTATTGTTATTGTATGTATCTAATTGTCGAGAGATTGCTTTTGCTTTTGTATGGTACATTGAAATAGCTTGTTAAAATTAACAAATTTATTAATTCTANTTCAAATTTCGTATATTTATTTTTATTATTTACTATAATTTTATCTTTTTTAGTTAAAAATTGTTACTGATCTTATATCTTTTTTTTGTGTTGATAAATAATTTTTTTTCTTTAAATTTTTTTTAGTATTTTTCAATTCTTCTATATTAGATTGTATTCTAGCCAAAATAACTTAAAAGAAAGTTAGCTATTATTGTGTTGATTAAACAAATTAAATAGNTTTTTGCTACTTTATAATCCTTCAACATATTTAGTTGTTATACAAAACATATTCATTTTATGATAAGATTTAATATTTGCACTTTAAATTACTTATATTTTATTTTTATATTTAATTATTATAAATTTTAAGTTTTTACAATGATTTTGTTAAAATGTATCATAGTTAATCAATACTTAATTAGATGATAAAATATTTAATTTTTAAATATTCAGATACTATTTAAACATTGGGTATTAATGTAATTATTTAAATTAAATTATTTTTAGAAAAATTAAATTTTTTTAAATATGATTTTTTTAATTATTTACGTAGAATAGTTTATCTATATCATATTCATTAAATGATAATTTTTAAACTAAAGATAAAATTTCTATTATCCTTTATGGAATATAAGAATAAAAAAAAAAATATTTTTTATGTGCATTATTTGTATATTTTTTTTTGATTTTTTTAAACATATTAATTATAGTCCAAAGTNTNTTTTAATTATTATCAACAAAGTTGTTGATTTATGATATTGATTAAGCAAATATCTTTACAAATGTTAAATTTTGTTAATAATTAAATTGATTATTTTNTATTTTTGGAATTTAAATATTATTTTAATACAGCGACCTGGAGTATTATGAAGTAATTGGTAACTTTTTGAGTGTTTTAATATTTTTTTAGCTATTTAGAATAATAATATATTTTTATGAAATTTACACTTTTAATTTTTTGATTATAAAAGTGTACAACATAATATNACCGCATCGTAGCAAGGTCATGAAATTTAAAATATAATTTAATTTTTTAGTTTATAAATATTTTAATAATATTTTGGATTAAAAAATTTAATTTTATTATTTAAATAGCTTTTGAATTTTTTTATACTTAAACAAAATAATGCTTAATTGCATGTAGATAAAATTATTTTTTGCCTGATTTGATTAATAAGAAATACAATATACTTAATTTTAATATTTTTTAAATTTAAGAATATAAATTTTACATAAAATTTTAATAAATATATATGGATAATGATTTGATAGATTTTAATTAGACAAAAAAAAATTCAACATTTTATATGCAAAAAAATTAAGTTTTGATATATTACCTAACTATGTATTACATATGTTTTAAATTAAGTAAAAAATTTAAAATAATAATTATAATAAAAATTAAAAAATTAGTTTTAATATTTGATAAACTTTTGTAATATAAATATAAATTATTTTTCATAAATTTTTAAAATTAAAACTTCACTCGAAAAACTGAGTTGGATATTGAGCGCGGATGTTATAATTTGAAATTAATATAAATATATTGAATGCGCAAACCAAAAAGCATTTATTGGATGAATGTGAGAAAAAGTTAATTTTTTCTGCGGCAAAAGTTATTTATTATAAGAATTTAAAAAATATAAAGTATTAGTTATTTTAAAAGTGTTCAAATATTTTAAAATTAAGTCAATTAGTTATCATTATATATTTTAGTCACACCTTCTCCGTTTTTACGTAGATGTTTTTTTTCTTGTCAGATATATGTTATCGTTACATTTTATTTTTTGTCATTTTGCCTATTATTTATAATTAAAATATAAATAGTTCTGCTGTAAAAAATATATTTATTTACGAAATTCTTGGGTGGCAAAGTTTTAAACCACTTAATTTTAAAACGACAAAAAACCGTTTTCAAACATTTATCGTATGACGTAGCGGTCTTTATCAATAATAACCAACATTATAACATTTCTTGTATTTTAAATTTTAATATTCACCCAATTTACCTGGGAAAAAATAAAAAAGTTTTATGAATTTTATACATTTTTAAAAATCATAAAATTAAAATGTTTAGTTATGCATTTAATAAAATGAAAATGCCCTTTGAATGAAATTTGATTTTTGTTCTAATATATTCACTTTAACGACTAGTAATTTGACATACATTTAGTTATTCATTAAAGATTTATGTAAATAAACTTATTAAAATTGTTCCAAAGTATAGTATATAAATTATCTTTTTTAATTTATACGTACTTTTTTTCTAAATTAAGTTATCATAAGTCCATTTTTGTCAATATCTTAATAGTTATGCATTTTATGCGCGAAATTTATTAATAGTAGGATTTTTTTTAGTTGATATAATTATTTTTTAGGCATTGTGTTATTTGCTTTATTCATTGATGTTTAATATGAATTGAAATAGGGTTGTTTTTAATTACATATATCTTGTTAGAATATGAATTGATGTTGGTTTCCATGATGGGTCAACAAAGTTTTGGGTGTGGTTAACTGTGAAGTGTGTTGATAAATGCCATTTGTTTAAAAATTTAAACGGAATAATAAAGTAATCATTTGTGGCTTTATTTTATCACCTTTATTAATTTTAGGTTATTTATTTAGTCGATACCTTTGTTTAGCTCTAATAATTCATTAATTGCGTTTAATATAAACTATATTTCAATTTAAATTAAACTCTTACCTTACATTTAAAAAGCACATTTTTCGCTATTTATTACAACAACAAAAAAGAGCAAATAGATATACAGTCCATTTATTAGAAATTGCGCTTAAAAATTCATTGATGCACAATTGGCTTTGAATAAATAAACTTAGGCATTTAAATTTTTTTTAAATATAAATTTTGGAATTTTAATTTTATTATTGTTCTATAAAAAACATTTGCACAACATAAGTTTTTTGATGTGGGGGTGGGCGGGGGACCAAAATTGAGTCTTCGCCGTGCTTTCTCTAGACAATTTTTGCACCATTTTGGGAACTGGAGACGAACAAAATATTAAGATATTAATTTGTCTGCTTTCTTTTATGCTTAGTTTTATTTGTTTGATATTTGATAAACCTAATTTTATATAAAGTTTTCAAGCTTTGAAAGCATTTTTTGGTGTTGAATAATCAAAATAATCTTTGTAATTTAAACTTACTTCTCGCTCTCCATTGTTCTCTCGAATCTTGACACAATCTGATCCGGACTGCTGAAATTGAAAACCGAGTCTTGAGCAGACGGCAAATATTTTCGAAAAGCATTATTGAGCAGTTTAATAATATAATTTTTAATTTTCTATAAAATAAAAAAAGACTAAACATTATTTTTATTAATTTGTCTAGAATATATCATTAAATTCTTTTGGATGCTAAAAAATAAACATTTGGTTTTTTGTTTTGATTTTTGTTTAATCTTATTTTTTATAATAAAAGGTTCGTTGTAATAAACGCCACCTTTACAGTATTTATTTCACTGAAAGTTTATTTTAAATAATTTTAAGTTTAATTGTTATATTTCAAATTTATGGGTTTAGTAATTAATATGCTTTTATTTGTTATTATTTTTTTATTGAATGTTAAAGTTCATTTAAATAATTTAGTTCTTTCTGAATCAATTGCATTCAAAAATTTTGTAAATTATTAATAGTAAATAACAAATTTTATTCTGTTTAATAGGAAAATTTTTCTTCAGGAAGACGACAATATTTAAATAGCTGTTGTGAAGATGATAGGTAACAACTAACTGACTAAATTATTTCTAAACTAAAGTTGTTTTTAATTTTTTGTTAAATGTTTGTTAGTATACTTTTTTGTTTGATATTTTGTTTTTAAAATACCGTTAGTTTTTTTCCAGTATTGTGTGTATTCTGTTTAGCTCCAATTCGCGGATAGTAACATTATGTGCGATCTCCATTGTAACACCTGTTTATTACTTACGAGCAAATTTTCTGGTTTACAGTATATTCCTCGTGTCTGTCATATTTCTAAAAATTATTTTTATGTAATAAATCTTTGGTCAAGTCAATATTGTTTTTAATTTTTGATTCGTCAATTACATAAATATAATAAAATTTGATTTATAATAAATTTTTGATTGATTTATATATTTTATCCTTTTATGCAAAAAGCTATATGATTATAGAGAATTGTTTAATACTGTAAATACTTTTAAAATGTTCTTTTTTTTCTATAAATCTGGTTACCAAAAGATTCCTCTTGATTTAAAAATGTTTTTTTATTAGACTAATTTGGATTTGATAATGGCAACTTTTATTTGGAACATATAAATTCACACTATTAAGTATAGATTATTTTAGACGCTTGATAGTTAGTGCTCAAGCGGAGTTGACGTAGTTTGATTATCTTTTTACTAATTATTCAGTATGTTTTAATGGCTGATAAATTTAATAGCTGGTTATATAATTTGGTTGTTATGTATAATTAATTCCAAAATTATGGATACTATTTTACATTTTTATTTAGAAGAACAATGATATGTTGCGACATAAAAATAACGGAAGGCAGTGTGCTATTTATATATGGTCAACATCAAAGATTTATTTCAATCGCATAGAGGATCACAATTATACCAGATAATAAAAATAAAATTTATTATTTAAAAAATAATACACCCATAAAACAGTTAGAATATAACTAAATAGAAAGATAAACCTGCCAGTCTTCACGGCAATCTTTACAAAAATAAGCATAATCTCCGTGAATAAGAAAAAAAAGGGTTTTCAACAAATTTCGCCCAATGAAAACTACTCTAAAGAATCGAAAATAAAGTTTAACCGCAAGGCCGTTTAAGTCGTAGAAAGTCCCAATGTTTTTAATAATGATGCTTAATTTACCAATATTTACTTTAAAATTTAATGTAAAAATTTATAAATTTAAATTTAAATGTTATTGAGGTTTGTGTCGACGTCGTCCATTAGTTTGTTTTTGTTATCACTTGAGTGGGTATCACAATATATAAAAAATTTGTATTTTTCCATATTTTTTTTATAATTTTAATAATTATTTACAGTCGTTTTTTTGATAATTTAATTGATTGCACTTTATATTTTATATATCTAATTTGTGTTTTTCATATAAAATATTATAGATTTATTTTCTCAGAACTATATTTTACAAAAAAAGAACCGGTTGATTTATAAGTACACGAAACAATTATCAGCCGTTATCTTGTATGGGGCATTCATTCTTTGAGTGTCTCCAAGGCCAAATTGATTACATGGCATTTTTTTAAATGGCTGGACTTTTTTTATTAAGAATAGATGGATAATTTTTTTATATATAAAGAAGTTCCAAAATTTAACACCCCCTCTATTGCTCATCTATGAAATAGATAAAATAATTGTACTTTAAATGTGAAACTACTGCCGATTTGGCAAACTTCGGTTCGAACGCAACGCCGAGGCTCAACAAAAAGCAGTTTGATCATAACTGCCGGAAGAACCACGCGCTCTCATGGCAGCGAGTCAGCGAAGGTGTCTACCATCTGATTAAGGTTTGTTTTGTTCGCTGAATTATTGCGTCTTTTAAAGGTTTAAATACCTTAATTAAGTTAAATCAATCTTTTGTTTATTAAAAAGATCATTTTAAATAATACAGCTAATTTCAATTTTAACACCGTCTTTTAAAATTAATAATATTATGTGTATTAAAGCAAAATAATGCATTAACATTAAAACATATATGTGTCGTAAATCAAAATCAAATTTTTCAAAAATAAATTTTACATTAATACAACAAATCTGACAGCTAATTAGAAAACATATGATGCAGCATTAAAGAAGAGAATATTTATTGACCATAGTTTAGCTTGATCGAAAGCAGCACAACACCAAACAGGTCATTAATGACATGGTTATTATTTTTAATGTTAAATACTAAAAACTGAACGGCTAGTATATTAAATACCTAATTTATTATCATTAAAATAAAGCACTACCATCTTTAAGAAAAAATTTCCATTATTTGAAATAACTACATTTTTTCAATTAAAAAAGTAAACTACTGTTTGAAAATTGATTAAAACAGGCCCCGGGTATTTTTACAAATTATGTCTGGAGCAAAAAATGCATGGAAAAGACAAAGAAAACAAATGGTTGCGTAACCATCGAAAAATGGTTAAAAAAAATTTAACATAACTTTATTTGTATAATTTTTCAAAAACTTGAAAAAGTAAATTTAATAAGACACGGTAGTAACTGGCGATGTAGGCCAAACAGGCAGAATCAGGATGGTCGGAGGCATTTTGATTAAAATGTAATTTGTACTGGTTAATAAAAATTATAAATTTAAAAAAGATTGTTTTTACAAAAAAATTTGCTACGTTAGCAAAAATCATCACTCTTTATGTCATACCACTACTAACAGGTCGACCCTTGGTAAATGGATAATTTCAGTATTTAAATTAAAACTTCACTCGAAAAACTGAGTTGGATATTGAGCGCGGATGTTATAATTTGAAATTAATATAAATATATTGAATGCGCAAACCAAAAAGCATTTATTGGATGAATGTGAGAAAAAGTTAATTTTTCTGCGGCAAAAGTTATTTATTATAAGAATTTAAAAAATATAAAGTATTAGTTATTTTAAAAGTGTTCAAATATTTTAAAATTAAGTCAATTAGTTATCATTATATATTTTAGTCACACCTTCTCCGTTTTTACGTAGATGTTTTTTTTCTTTGTCAGATATATGTTATCGTTACATTTTATTTTTTGTCATTTTGCCTATTATTTATAATTAAAATATAAATAGTTCTGCTGTAAAAAATATATTTATTTACGAAATTCTTGGGTGGCAAAGTTTTAAACCACTTAATTTTAAAACGACAAAAAACCGTTTTCAAACATTTATCGTATGACGTAGCGGTCTTTATCAATAATAACCAACATTATAACATTTCTTGTATTTTAAATTTTAATATTCACCCAATTTACCTGGGAAAAAATAAAAAAGTTTTATGAATTTTATACATTTTTAAAAATCATAAAATTAAAATGTTTAGTTATGCATTTAATAAAAATGAAAATGCCCTTTGAATGAAATTTGATTTTTGTTCTAATATATTCACTTTAACGACTAGTAATTTGACATACATTTAGTTATTCATTAAAGATTTATGTAAATAAACTTATTAAAATTGTTCCAAAGTATAGTATATAAATTATCTTTTTTAATTTATACGTACTTTTTTTCTAAATTAAGTTATCATAAGTCCATTTTTGTCAATATCTTAATAGTTATGCATTTTATGCGCGAAATTTATTAATAGTAGGATTTTTTTAGTTGATATAATTATTTTTTAGGCATTGTGTTATTTGCTTTATTCATTGATGTTTAATATGAATTGAAATAGGGTTGTTTTTAATTACATATATCTTGTTAGAATATGAATTGATGTTGGTTTCCATGATGGGTCAACAAAGTTTTGGGTGTGGTTAACTGTGAAGTGTGTTGATAAATGCCATTTGTTTAAAAATTTAAACGGAATAATAAAGTAATCATTTGTGGCTTTATTTTATCACCTTTATTAATTTTAGGTTATTTATTTAGTCGATACCTTTGTTTAGCTCTAATAATTCATTAATTGCGTTTAATATAAACTATATTTCAATTTAAATTAAACTCTTACCTTACATTTAAAAAGCACATTTTTCGCTATTTATTACAACAACAAAAAAGAGCAAATAGATATACAGTCCATTTATTAGAAATTGCGCTTAAAAATTCATTGATGCACAATTGGCTTTGAATAAATAAACTTAGGCATTTAAATTTTTTTTAAATATAAATTTTGGAATTTTAATTTTATTATTGTTCTATAAAAAACATTTGCACAACATAAGTTTTTTGATGTGGGGGTGGGCGGGGGACCAAAATTGAGTCTTCGCCGTGCTTTCTCTAGACAATTTTTGCACCATTTTGGGAACTGGAGACGAACAAAATATTAAGATATTAATTTGTCTGCTTTCTTTTATGCTTAGTTTTATTTGTTTGATATTTGATAAACCTAATTTTATATAAAGTTTTCAAGCTTTGAAAGCATTTTTTGGTGTTGAATAATCAAAATAATCTTTGTAATTTAAACTTACTTCTCGCTCTCCATTGTTCTCTCGAATCTTGACACAATCTGATCCGGACTGCTGAAATTGAAAACCGAGTCTTGAGCAGACGGCAAATATTTTCGAAAAGCATTATTGAGCAGTTTAATAATATAATTTTTAATTTTCTATAAAATAAAAAAAGACTAAACATTATTTTTATTAATTTGTCTAGAATATATCATTAAATTCTTTTGGATGCTAAAAAATAAACATTTGGTTTTTTGTTTTGATTTTTGTTTAATCTTATTTTTTATAATAAAAGGTTCGTTGTAATAAACGCCACCTTTACAGTATTTATTTCACTGAAAGTTTATTTTAAATAATTTTAAGTTTAATTGTTATATTTCAAATTTATGGGTTTAGTAATTAATATGCTTTTATTTGTTATTATTTTTTTATTGAATGTTAAAGTTCATTTAAATAATTTAGTTCTTTCTGAATCAATTGCATTCAAAAATTTTGTAAATTATTAATAGTAAATAACAAATTTTATTCTGTTTAATAGGAAAATTTTTCTTCAGGAAGACGACAATATTTAAATAGCTGTTGTGAAGATGATAGGTAACAACTAACTGACTAAATTATTTCTAAACTAAAGTTGTTTTTAATTTTTTGTTAAATGTTTGTTAGTATACTTTTTTGTTTGATATTTTGTTTTTAAAATACCGTTAGTTTTTTTCCAGTATTGTGTGTATTCTGTTTAGCTCCAATTCGCGGATAGTAACATTATGTGCGATCTCCATTGTAACACCTGTTTATTACTTACGAGCAAATTTTCTGGTTTACAGTATATTCCTCGTGTCTGTCATATTTCTAAAAATTATTTTTATGTAATAAATCTTTGGTCAAGTCAATATTGTTTTTAATTTTTGATTCGTCAATTACATAAATATAATAAAATTTGATTTATAATAAATTTTTGATTGATTTATATATTTTATCCTTTTATGCAAAAAGCTATATGATTATAGAGAATTGTTTAATACTGTAAATACTTTTAAAATGTTCTTTTTTTCTATAAACTGGTTACCAAAAGATTCCTCTTGATTTAAAAATGTTTTTTTTATTAGACTAATTTGGATTTGATAATGGCAACTTTTATTTGGAACATATAAATTCACACTATTAAGTATAGATTATTTTAGACGTTTGATAGTTAGTGCTCAAGCGGAGTTGACGTAGTTTGATTATCTTTTTACTAATTATTCAGTATGTTTTAATGGCTGATAAATTTAATAGCTGGTTATATAATTTGGTTGTTATGTATAATTAATTACAAAATTATGGATACTATTTTACATTTTTATTTAGAAGAACAATGATATGTTGCGACATAAAAATAACGGAAGGCAGTGTGCTATTTATATATGGTCAACATCAAAGATTTATTTCAATCGCATAGAGGATCACAATTATACCAGATAATAAAAATAAAATTTATTATTTAAAAAATAATACACCCATAAAACAGTTAGAATAACTAAATAGAAAGATAAACCTGCCAGTCTTCACGGCAATCTTTAATGGTGGCTGAAGTACGTAATTCTTCAAAAACCGAAGGCCGAGTAAAATTTAAAAAAAAAAAAATTAA
>JAIXHY010000037.1:327150-378171 GCA_020449905.1 Globodera pallida | reverse complement strand
AAAAGAGATGATGTTTTTTAGTTTTATACTTAGCATTTTTGGATGCATTTATTTAACATTTAAACATTTTACATAAGATCCAATCAAGAATTCAAAACTGTAAATACAAAAGCCCGAACTTAGTTGTAAAAATCTATAAGCGCGTAAACGTTTTAATAGAACCAAACAGTCCGAATGCCCATTTCAACTAGTTTTTTTTATAAATACTTATTACTAATATATATTATATTGAATTAAAAATAACTATTCGTATTAATATAACAAATGTAAATTGTTTGACCTATTTCTAATAATTAAATGCTAATAAACCTTATCATATTTAATTATGTTTATCTTATTATAAACTAAGCAAGTAGAAGTTGTATAAATTTATTTAACTATCTAAGATAAAAAATAACTTTTAATATCAAGACTATAAAAATGTTTTAAATAAAAAAATGTAAAATATAGAAAAAAAAAATTAAATAACTCATATTTTCTCGCATAACATTGTAAATTCCGTCTTGTCTGTGTGATGCTCTACCTAACGACTATGTGCCGTGTTATTTAATATTTTGAAGCATAAGTATCGAATATTANTAATTTTACTCAAATTCAGACTAAGCGTCAAAATTGAATCAGGACAATAAGAAAACTATCATTCGTTATATACAGAGATAATCGTAATTCAAATTTCCAATAAAAAATTTTTTAAGACCTAGGAATTCTGATTTCCGATTTCCATAATTTTTTGAAGTCGTTTTGGCTCTCATCATAGGTATTTACTATAAATGTGTACAAAAAAATTAAAAAATTAAAATGGTCAAATATGAAGTTTATAAAACTAACATAAATTATTGTAATTTTATTTTTTTTTCATCAACAAAATCAACTGCATATGAATGTATGCTTATAATAAAATAATTAATAATCAATTTTTTATTTATTGATATTGACATGAAATTAATATTTTTAACCATATCTTTATAAAAAGTATTCAAAAAAAGTTTTATTTATAAATTTTATAACAACAATAAAATCCATTTAATCACTTTATATTAATTTAAAATTAATAGTTCTTTGTAAAAATCAGCCAAATATAATATTAGCCGTAATTTAAGATCTTTGGTTAAGAAGAATACATATAATATAATACTATAACTGAATAAAACGTTTCATAAAAAACATTAATTGTTTGTTATAGTTCGTAAAGTTAAATCAAATATTTTAAATTAACGAGTTAATATATTTTTTAATCAATAAAATTTACATATAAATATATATTTTAAAGTTTCTGTAAATAAAAATATAAATATAATTTTAAGTTTTAAAAGTATTATATTAAATTTAATTAACTTTTTAGTTTTATATAATAAAAAAAATAAATTCTCGAATTAGTCAATATTAAATTTTAACATATTTTTATTTATTCACTCAACATTTCTTTGTATTGGTTTATAATGTGGATTACAATAATTCAGTTTAATATTTAGAATTTTATTTTTTAAATATATTTTGATCTTTTGAAATTTTATTTTTAATTAATTTTTATTATAGGTTATTTGGGAACTTTTGAATAAAGTGAGATTAGAATGAATTGGTATCTGACCGGAAACGAATTTGACTTCATAATTATTAAAATAACATATTATTACAACGAAAGAAAAGGGTTTAAGGATCATTAAAATTTTAAAATAATAGATGAGTTTGAAATATTTGTAATAACAATTGATTAATTTAAATTATCATATTTTTATTTTATTATTTCTTTTAAACATTTAAAGTTTTTAAAAATAAAAAGTTATACATATAATTTTTGGAATGCGATATTTTGAAATAAAAATTAATTGAAACTTAAAATAAATAGTATTAAACTAATAAGTCGGAATGACTTTGAGAATTACTCGATTTAACATATATAATTAAATAAATTAGAAATTCGTTAATAAATTTGATTGTTTTATAATTTTCCTTTATTAACAAATTAATTATCTCCCCAATTTTTGATGACCGAAAAGCTAAAATCTTTAGGTTAGCTCCTGGTTAACTTTTCTAAGAAATCAAAAACAAAAAAAGTAAAAGTATGTAATAACAAAATATAAATATTTATATTTACATTAAATAAAATTTTTTTTTATAGTTTTTAATATTAACATTCAATCTTTGTTTATTATGAAAATTTCAAAAAGTTTTTTATAATAGAATCATCTTCGTTTTTAATTCAATTATTTAAACGAGTATAATGCAGCAATCATATTATTTTGATGATGAATAAGATTTTAGTTACATGAAATATTACAATAATTTATGCTAAAGAAAATAGAAATAATGATACGATATGTTTAAAACTTGATTATATAATATTCATAAACAATTAAAATAATTGAAAACATAAATTATTTATCATTTAAATTTAATAATAAAATGAAATAATTTTTTGAAAAATTCAACATAAATGTATATAAAACAATTCATTTATATAATAAAATAACAAAATTAATATATTTACAATGAGAAAGAAAATGATGAAGCCTAAATATTTATACCTACTTAATTAGGATAATTCGAATTATAATTTATACGAAAATTGCATTGAACGATTTCGCCATTTATTTTTTAGGTTGATTGTAATATATTCAAAATTTTTGAATTAATATATCTTTATTAATCAGTTTCAGAAATTAATCTTGTGTAGTTGTTGCTCTTTAACATATTGGTAGTATTGAGTTCTGAATTTTATTTTTAACGCAAAAGAGCATAAAAATTGATTTATTTTATTTGTTATCCTGTAAGGTTGTTATTGTTTTTTACAAATCTTTTATATTTTAGTTTGAGTTATATACAGTTGTCCTGTATTTTTCAACATGTTGAATTGTCCTTTTGTTTAAATCATTAATATTACTTTGTAAATCTGTATGTCTATTTTTAAAGTTCATATACATGTTGTCTATTCAATTGTATTTTCATACTTTTTGTAAAATTAGTCATTTTTATACACCATTATTTATTAATTTATTATTGATTTGAAAATCGCAAGTGTATTTATAATTTCTCTTCGATCATTTTTGCATATTTACCAATTTATAAATTTAAATATGNTCGATTTAAATCGATGATTTTATTATATAAACTATTATAATTTAGTCTACCAATTTTATTACTATTATAAATTAATTTAATAGGTAATCTCATGGAACAAAATATATTTTGCAAATCGAGCAGTCTATTTCNTTTACTATGTTTGCATGCACGTTCTCAGAATAGTCTATCGTGCTGTTCAGCTGCTTTGTCTGCGTTTTAATTTTTTGTGCTGCCAACAGCGGGTGATGTTAAAATTGTGAGCCCTGACGTTTATTGTTTTTTAAATAAATAGGTATTTATGTATTGTAAACATATTTTTTAATTTTGAAATTTATTAAATATTAATTTCTGAATTCATACATCATTACAAAAGAATTCTCGCTTGTACTCAACAGTTTGGACGAAGTGGTCTGATTATTTACTTTCTGTCTTTTAGCGTAATATTGTAAATTTTAGTACAATATTTTTTTATATATTTTTGTTTTATTATACATAAATAGTACTGTTTAGACATGCCGTTTGTTATATAGAAAATTCAATTAAATTTTTTTTCGTTGCACTCCTTGAAATTTATTACAACTTAAATTTTGCTATTAATTTTAGGGCCTATGAATATTGTATTTGCATTTAATATTGATCAACTTAGGTTTACAAATTTTCTGCAATATGATTATTAAGGGCTTTAGTGAGTTTTAGTTAATTTAAAATTATTTTTTTAATAATATTTCCATTTAGAACAAAGAACTAAACTAAAGACTTTAGTTTTCTGGTCTTTTATAATTGGGGCGATAATTAAATTGTTTAAAGGCAAATTATATAACTTTCAAATATAATATCAAACTTTTAATTTATTTTATTTTATAAAATGTTAACTCGCGTCACTCGCGCAGCCATTTCGACTTATTATAGTTTATGGTATTTAGTTTAAGAATCAATTAATTTTTATTTAATTTTTTCGCATTCCATAAATTATTTTTATAACTTGTTATTTGTTCATCTTTATATTTTTAAAAAGAATAATAAAATAGGAATGTGATAATTTAAATCAACCAATTGTAATTCCAAATATTCCAAGCCTCACTATTTTTTTGAAATTGTTTTGACCCTTAAATCCTTTAATCTTTCGTTGTAATATTGTTTTTTTTAAATAATTTTGAAGCCAAACTCATTTCCGATCCGATGCCCACTCGTCCGAATCCCACTCTAGTCAAAAGTTCCCAAATCATCTACAGTAAAAATTAATTAATATTAAAAATTCAAAACAACATTTATTAAAAAAAATTTAAAACACAAAATTTTAAACTGAATTTTTATATTCAACTTTATTCTCAAATGCAAAATAATGATGTTTGAACAAATGGGAAAAGTTTGAAATATAATATTCATTAATTCTAGTATTATTTTTTTAAAAATATAAAAATTAACATCATTACTTAATATATAACTAATAAGTTAATTATATAGTTTTGCACTTTGTTTATTATTATAATATTTATTTAATGAATAAAGATTTAATTGTTTTTTGGAAAGTTTGTTGATAATATATTTAAAAAATTTTTTTAATATTATATAAATTTCCAGCTATATTTTCTGGTTGCTATATTTTTATTTAGATAAACTTTAAAATATATATTGTCACAACCACTTACTGTTGTCCATTACAATCCATTCAGCTATATTATTATAAATAAAAATTATGGTATAATATTCTGTAAATTAAAATCTTAAGTACTTTTTTTTGAATAAAAATTTTCATAATTGCATTGTTTGCAATAAGTTTTAACCTTAATTTATTTGGATTTTTTGTAATTTATATTAAATTTTATTGTATTGTTTAAAATAGTATAAGTACACTGCAACTTTAGTCCATGCTGGCGTTGAAAACGGGTTTTGTGATGGCATATNTATGTTAAATGTTTTTTTTGATAGATATATTTTTTATTTTGAAAATAATTTGCGTTACCAAATTTGATAAATAATGTTAATTATTTCAATTATACAATCTTATATTCATTATATTTTGAATTGACNNNGTTTTCGTTTGGCATGATGGCCAGCCACAAGTTTTCATACTAGCCAGGTCACACTATTGTATTGTCAGAAACTGGGTAATAAAGTACATTTGTTTGTATTTAATGTTTATTTTATTTCAAAAATTTTTTAAGTTAATTCAACTTTGTAAGAATATAATTTTTGTTTTTATTATTTGCGGTATTCTAATTTAATTAATTGATAATTAATTTTAAATATATGGTTTGGATAAATAATTTATTTTTCTTTTAATATTTCAGCATCAATTATTTGTATATTTAATATAATCATTGCAAAAAATATACTAATTTTTAATCAATTAAACAAGACTTTAGTAAATTTATGATATTTAATATTAGGATTTATTTATTTTTTTTGAATGTTTTAAAAATTTTATATAATTATGTAAGTTTAATATTATTGAGAAGTTTAAAAGAAAATCCATGATTTTTATGAGTCGAATTTTTAAAAGATTATCTTTTTTTATTTGAACATTANGTTTCAATTATTCTTTTGGAATTTTCATTACTTGTATTAATCATGATTCAAACATCTTTTTAATTTTGTATGGGCTTGAAAATGAGTAAAATTATATCTTGAGTTATTCCTCATTATTTACATCATTTTATATAATCATATTTTTCAGCAATAAAAATTGTACCAATATATCTAATCTTTTATTATCATTAGTTGTAAAATTATAGATCTAGCATTACCTTTAATTTCTTTTTTAACTTTTGTTTTTCTATTAAATTTTTTCGAATTGTTATAACACGGTAATTCAATATATCTTTAATACAGTATGATTTATTTATTTTTTTAATTACATTTTATTTAAAGTATTGTTTATTTGTTGAATAATTAATTCATTACATCTGATTACTTTTCATTTTTTAAGTCAAAAATTCTGCTTGCTATATTTTTAAAAATGCATAAACAATTAATTTATTTGTAAGAAATTTTTGTAATAATTAATTTATTCGAATAAAAACNTTATTGTGTTAGTTTTTTATTTAGATTAAAAAAAAGAAGCTATTTATTCTATAATTAATCCAAATGCATTTTATCTTTAATTATTTTCAATCTTAATTTATATTCGATTCTTATTATTCTCTTTTCCAAATACGCGATGAATAATATTTTATTTAGTTAATGAGATTTCAGTTATTTGTAAACTATTATTCAAATAATATATTTGTGAACAACTTATTATGATTTATGATTAATTTAATTTTATTTGTCTGTCTTTTCCTTATTTTTTTTATTTTATTTTAAATATTATTTTTAATTTTTACATTTCTAAAGCCATCTTTTTTTTACCAAGTTAATGAATTTGGTAAATTATTTGTAATAATGTGACATATAAATGCTGTTTGTAACCTATGATTAAACCTTATTCTAATCCAAAACATCCTCTGTTAAAGATGTTAACGCCATTGATCAGCGGTGAAGCATTATAAAAAAAGATAATCAAGGAAACTTAAAGATAAGTGTGTTGAAAACTGGAAATCATTTTTGTAAATAAATACTTTTTGTTAAATATTTAAACAATCTTTAAAATACAGAAATAATTTGTTACAATTTTTAAAAAAATTTATTCTAGTAATAATTTGAAAATCACCTTGAATAGACATTATTACTAAGAATGAATGGCTCTTTAAGCAAATTATAGTAGTAGAAGTAAAAAGCGAAACCTTAAGATAAAAAATATTTTCTGGAACGCTCAAATTAAAGCATACTAAATTAAAATGTTTTGCATTATAAAGATTCTTATGACATTGATTTAATTTGGAAAAAGTTTAATTCGAGTATTTTGCAATAAAATTGATGTTAATATAAAATGCTTAATTATCCAAAAACAAATGTTTCTATGTTAAGTGTTTAGAAATGCAATAAATGATAAGAAAACTCTATACTTATTTTTAAGCATAAAACCTATATTATAAATCCGCTGATAGTATAATTCTTTATTTTGATAAAAAAAGATTGCCTTATTAAAATACTTTAATTTATAAATCAATTTAATGAAACGAAGTAAACAAGTATGCCAGTAAAAAATTAAGGATAAAACTGCATTTCTTTTGAAATAAAATTTAATTCCCAGATTCAAATCTAAATTGTTTAAATATTTTAAAATAAGAAAATCTAAATAAATATAAACTAAATAATTTTTAATTAAAATTAAACTATTTTGAAATTTTTAATTAAATTAATATTAATTATTCGAACATTTTGCTGTTGTGCACCATAATGTATGTTATACAATTTAATTATTCGTTTTGAAATTAATGATTAATAATTTTTGGGGTTAATTTGTTAATATGACGTTGATTAAGTTTTTAATTACTTAAACATTGAAAAAATCTATTTATAGTGTTGAAAAATATAATTCAAATGCTTCACGTCTTAAATTTTTAGCTTATTAAATGCTTATTTTAATTAATTAATTGATACTTTTATTTTTTGTTTTATAATTTGGCATATTAACAAAATCATTGATAAATGAATAATGCTTTTTTGGTAATGCTATTTTGAATTTTATTTATTATCTTTGTGTACAATCGGCTATTTACATGCACTATTCTAAACTTTAATAACTTTCTTAATTTTTAATTAATTTTTTTCTTTGCATTAATAAAGGATTCTACAGTATCATTCATTGTCATTATTTTTGATGGAAAAACATATAACTTATAAGATAAATGTTATGTTATTGAAGTTTAACTTTAAATTGGAACAGGATAATACATTTTTTATAACTCCAATTTGTCTTTGTTTATTATATTCATCTTTTTTATTTTAAATTTCTGTACAATTTTATTAAACAAATTATTTTTATTTAATTTTTAAATTATTTAATCGATTAATTAATTATTTGGTTTTTATTATATTTTTCAGATTCATTTTTTCAATAATTTTAATTTTTAATTAACTTTAGTTTCATCTGGATTAAATTTTTTAGTTAAATAAATTCGTATATTTCCTTAAAAGCAACACAGCAATCTGGAATCAGCTTTTGTCCATGGTAATTATGATCTCCTTTTTTTCTCATGTTTAGACCTTCTAAATTTTAAATAAAATCAATCATATTTAAATAATGTGATCGGTCCAATTTAAATTTAGCCTTGCTCAACGTTTTATTTATTATCAATGATAATTTAATCAATTTTTTTTTTTGTAAATTATTCTTTTTAATTATTTTATTTATTGNGTGTCTATATTTATATTTATATCTGAGGCTAAGTTAATGTTGTTTATTTATGTTTTNACTTATTTTTCGTAATCGTCTTCTAACTTATTGTTATTGTATGTATCTAATTGTCGAGAGATTGCTTTTGCTTTTGTATGGTACATTGAAATAGCTTGTTAAAATTAACAAATTTATTAATTCTANTTCAAATTTCGTATATTTATTTTTATTATTTACTATAATTTTATCTTTTTTAGTTAAAAATTGTTACTGATCTTATATCTTTTTTTTGTGTTGATAAATAATTTTTTTTCTTTAAATTTTTTTTAGTATTTTTCAATTCTTCTATATTAGATTGTATTCTAGCCAAAATAACTTAAAAGAAAGTTAGCTATTATTGTGTTGATTAAACAAATTAAATAGNTTTTTGCTACTTTATAATCCTTCAACATATTTAGTTGTTATACAAAACATATTCATTTTATGATAAGATTTAATATTTGCACTTTAAATTACTTATATTTTATTTTTATATTTAATTATTATAAATTTTAAGTTTTTACAATGATTTTGTTAAAATGTATCATAGTTAATCAATACTTAATTAGATGATAAAATATTTAATTTTTAAATATTCAGATACTATTTAAACATTGGGTATTAATGTAATTATTTAAATTAAATTATTTTTAGAAAAATTAAATTTTTTTAAATATGATTTTTTTAATTATTTACGTAGAATAGTTTATCTATATCATATTCATTAAATGATAATTTTTAAACTAAAGATAAAATTTCTATTATCCTTTATGGAATATAAGAATAAAAAAAAAAATATTTTTTATGTGCATTATTTGTATATTTTTTTTTGATTTTTTTAAACATATTAATTATAGTCCAAAGTNTNTTTTAATTATTATCAACAAAGTTGTTGATTTATGATATTGATTAAGCAAATATCTTTACAAATGTTAAATTTTGTTAATAATTAAATTGATTATTTTNTATTTTTGGAATTTAAATATTATTTTAATACAGCGACCTGGAGTATTATGAAGTAATTGGTAACTTTTTGAGTGTTTTAATATTTTTTTAGCTATTTAGAATAATAATATATTTTTATGAAATTTACACTTTTAATTTTTTGATTATAAAAGTGTACAACATAATATNACCGCATCGTAGCAAGGTCATGAAATTTAAAATATAATTTAATTTTTTAGTTTATAAATATTTTAATAATATTTTGGATTAAAAAATTTAATTTTATTATTTAAATAGCTTTTGAATTTTTTTATACTTAAACAAAATAATGCTTAATTGCATGTAGATAAAATTATTTTTTGCCTGATTTGATTAATAAGAAATACAATATACTTAATTTTAATATTTTTTAAATTTAAGAATATAAATTTTACATAAAATTTTAATAAATATATATGGATAATGATTTGATAGATTTTAATTAGACAAAAAAAAATTCAACATTTTATATGCAAAAAAATTAAGTTTTGATATATTACCTAACTATGTATTACATATGTTTTAAATTAAGTAAAAAATTTAAAATAATAATTATAATAAAAATTAAAAAATTAGTTTTAATATTTGATAAACTTTTGTAATATAAATATAAATTATTTTTTATGCAATTTAAAACAAATATTTTCATTTAGTAACTTTAAAAAATCAAAATAATTCACTTGTGCTTGAAAATATTTCATAAAAATTGCGCTACTTTAATATAAAATATTCTGAAACAATTAAACGGTCCCAAAAAATAAATTTGCTTTAACAACTTAAAAATAACAAAATTAAATTGGAAAAAATAAAATTAACTAGTTTATGCGATTGCCCGACTAGTTGCGGAACTATACAGACCAAATCACTATGAGAGCATAATGTACATTCCAGAATTAAGTTTTTAAAACTAAATAAATAATAGTATATCAAAGTACAAAAAATTCATAATAATTTACCAAAGATTGCTTATGTTTCCCTTATCATTTTAAATGAAAAGGGTTTCCTGCAGACTGAGAAATAGAAGCGGCGCTTGAGACCTCAAAAAAAGCCCGCTCATTTTTCAGTGCACTTTTTTAATAAACGTAAAAATTATGTTTTCATATAATTTTCTAACAAATTTAAATTTTTAAAATTTACTTGTTTTGTAGAATTCAATATAGTCCTCTTTAAATTATGGTCATTTCCCGAAAATTTCTTAGAGAAATTCAATATAAGCAATTTCCGAAAATTTCTTAGAAAAATTCATTAAAAACGACAAAATTTATAATTAAAAATCAAAATATTTTCCTACCATAAAATGTACTTTTTCTTGCACCAAAATGCACCACTTAACCGTCGTGTTCGCTGTCTGATTTCTTTAGTTGCATTGGTTATAATTTTGTTTATGGTCTTGGAACTGAGCCAATTGTTCACTTATAACTTTTAATAGAAAACGAACCGGCTCGAAGTTGCCAAACTATATCTTCTAATCATTTAGAGCTTTCGAATGATATAAAGATTATGAAGATTGGTCAGTCTTAAAAAAAGTTATGAACTGTTAAACGTTCCTGGGACGGAGTTGGCGGGACGGAGTTGGCCCGTTTCGCTATAAAAGGCTTGCACAGCCCTATAAAAGCTTGCGCAGACCAAACAAAGGCTTGCCCAGCCACAGAAAATGATTGCACAGCCTCAGAAAAGCTAGGAAATAAACCTTTTGTGTATACACTAAATGACATAGAAAAATTCAATTTATTTTCAACATTATAAATAATAATAAAGAACTGAAAATGGTAAATAAACTGAGAAAACTAATTATTGATATTTGTAATATAAAAAACAAACTATTAGATACGTAAAATATAAATTGAACACAATTATTAAGGTTACAAACAAAATGTATTTAAAGTTTTTCATAAAATAATTAAGATAAAAACTATATCATTTTAATATTAAACCAATTATCTGGACACTATTCAAAATACAAAAAGCAGCGATAAAATAAAACGATAAAATTTAGTTTAATCTTAAACATACTTTTATCCGTTCAAAAAAATTTAAAAAAACATGGTTAAAGAAGCTCCCGGGAGTCTCAACCAGGAGGAATAATGAAAGCGGTACAGCACCAAGAGGAATAGTGTGTTGCAACTAGCACGAAGGGTCAATAAAATTACAACTAAATTACAAAATAAAAATCAAAACAACACCAAAAATTTAAACAAATATGTGAAAAAAGGTACCACCAAAATTTTTGGATCTTTTCAACAATATCATTTATTAACATTTATTATCAAGATAAATATATTAACAAAATTTATAATATTATCTATATTATAGGAGCTTATAATAGTAACCCTTTACAAGTTACTTTCCAATATTTTTCGAAGGTTTCTTTTTTGAACTTTTTAATTTCAACACAACACATTAATATTAAAATGTTTATAAATTTAATTTAATATAAACAACCAGATAGATATTAAAAAACGTAAAATAAATACAAAAAATCTAAAAATATAATATTTGAATAAAATGGAACAGTAAAAGAAATCAATGGGTCAACTTTTTTTGTATTGGTAAATGGTGGAAACAAAGTTAAGGAATGGCAGCATACATACATATAGCAATTTATGAGTAAAGGACGGATGTGTTTTTGCAAAAAAAATTCTATAAAAAAATGTCATTAAAATGATAATTATCAAGAAATGGTATAATTCTATAAAATATTATATTATGCAATAAATAATATAAAAATATTTCATTGTGATTGAGAAAAATAAATAATAAAGGTAATAAGGGCTAAAAATTTAAAGTGAAACGAAATCCCAATGTCAAAAAAAGGTTGAAAAATAATACCTCAACTATAAAATGAAGCAAAAGAAACTACAATTAAAAATATTGTTCTTAATATAATTTTTTTAAAGAAGGCTCACATCGAGAATGTTTCTAAATTTGATATAATATTTAAAAGGAATGTGGAGCAATCGTTTGGGTATGAGCCAAGCTCCTCTCTCTACGTGCTTTCAGGCGCTCTGTGGATTCCCGACGTAAGTCTATAATTACACCCAAACAATTAAGAAATAAAAGGCATAGCAACATTCAATTTACAAGCATCTATAAACGTGGATGTAAAAAAATATAACCAGAATCATAAACTAATTGGTATTGCCCATAATGGACATTTTTCAAAAGTGAACAGGCATGTGACTAGCATAACGCGTTTACTTTGACGCTAGCTTAGTCCAAAAAGCAATGTAATTTTGATTTTATATAATTCAATTAGAAAAATAAATTAAAAAAAGAATACAACGCAAATAAATAGTAGTTTTTAATAACGTCTGATAAAATCAAAATTAAAAGCTTAAGCTAACTATTAAAGTAAATTGTTGTGTAAATAAATAAATAACTTAATTTTATTTAATCACTGGGAAAAAAAGCGTTGTTGGGAGAACAACTGGGCATGCTATTTTCAATATTTAATTAAATATTAAATTTAAAAGCCGAATGATTATATAATAAATCACAAGGGAATCAAGCAAACACCACCACTTCTGAGACACAAAGTTCGGCGAGAAGCACTTGTTTGCACTGGAGGCCCAAAGCACCACACAATTAAATTTAATACCGATGATATAACAAAACTATAATTATGTTAACCACAAAAAAGCAAATAGTTCAGCACTATTAATAGAACATGTAAATACCTAAATGAAATTACTAAAATTTAATCTAATTAAATAAATGATAAACATTTTATTTTGTTGCTGTTAATTTTTTAAAACAAAATTTAAATGCTTTTAAATTTTACATTTTTTTAATAACAAATAAATCAATCCTTAACAAAATTCATTAAAAGATAACACACCACAGGAGTTGTAATCAATTTTAGAGTCAAAAACTGTAATAATTTCAATAGATGTTTAAATAGAACCGATTAAGAATATTCTGATTAGATGGATTTTTTTCGAATTTTACAATTATCTTTGATAATCCTTTTCTGATCATCGGATGTTCTTTCCTTCTTTGCAGCCATTTTTAAAAGAAAACGAACGGGCTCGAAGTTGCCAAACTATATCTTCTAATCATTTAGAGCTTTCGAATGATATAAAGAGTATGAAGATTGGTCCGTCTTAAAAAAAGTTATGAACTGTTAAACGTTCCTGGGACGGAGTTGGCGGGACGGAGTTGGCCCGTTTCGCTATAAAAGGCTTGCCCAGCCCTATAAAAGGCTTGCGCAGCCCTATAAAAGGCTTGCAGCCCAACAAAAGGCTTGCCCAGCCTCAGAATATGCTTGAACAGCCTCAGAAAAGGCTTGCCCAGCACCAGAAAAACCCAAATTAAGAGGAGAAAATTATTAAAAAAAATAAATTAAAATGAAAAAATTGAAAGCCCCTAGGAACAGAGCCACAGGCAAAGCCCCCTATATTTCAATCAAAAGCAAGCCCCCCGCAGGCGTCTAGTTTTTGTAATTTCATTTATTTTCAATTATAATTTAGCTTCTCAATTTTTTCGTTAATGTTTATTGCTTTAAAACTATTTTACGTGAAATTGTAAAAATTCGTTATTCTTTACTTATCTTTTTATATTTAAATTAATTTGATTTATAATTTAAATTGATTTATTTATATTTTATATTATGTATCATGTTCAAGTATTTATTCGGCTTAAATTATTATTATAAAACATTTTATTATTATCAGATTTTTTTACCAATTGTAATTAATTGCAGCCAACATCGTTTCACGCAACGCTGCATTTGAAAAATAGCATTAAAACCAATCATTTTTTATAATATTAATTTTATTGTTTATGTTTTTATTTTAATATCAAATTATTTACAAACCATATTTTATTACGAATGTGCTCGAAATTTTTCAAAAAGGAATTTATTTTATTTTTTTGGATTTTATTTTTGCATTTTCTTTTGATTTCGAGGAGAAAACAAAATATATTATAACTTTTTGGGCGGTTGTTTTTTTAAATATTTTATAGTCTTTAATTTTCCGTAAAATAAATCTTTATTTGTCTTAAGAAAACTCTAAAGGTTTATTGGAGAGGCAAAAGTGGTTTAAAGCATACTTTTGGTGGGTTGGGTTTGGAGAAAGGGCACAACTAGACAAAATTTGGGTTCGAATAGTATATCATTTGTGCTGGGTGGTCTAACCGTGTAAGAGTTATTCGTGGAACAAAAAGTCGAAAAATCACACTTTTTTTGCCTGTTTTGGGAGAAATTCACAAAAACGATGGGGTTTGCTCGGAGCGTGTTGGGGGTGGATAATTATAAGTTGGGGTGCTATTAAGCTACAAAAAATGTTTCTTGGTCGGGTCTGTAAAAGTTCGACTTGAGGTCGAAATGGGGTATCAAAGTTGGAAAAATTTATTTTTTTTGCGACAACTTTTATGTTGAAACTTTTTTGGTTGAAGAACGGCTTGATTTTGTGGGAGGAGGTGCGCCAGGTTTGGGCTTCAAAATGGTCATCACTTGTGATCAAAGTAAAATTTGGAATTTGCATAGCACTTGTGGAATTGCGCCATAAAAATGGAAATCTGAACGGTGAGGGAAGCACGCTCTGACTGCACAATTAGCATTCAATAAAAATAGTTTTCAAACTATGCAATAGTTTAGATCTGCTGACAAAACATACCTATATTATTAAAACAATAAATCTTGCAATTTGATTAATCTTTCGAAGGCAATATGTAATTTTCCCAAAATAAATAAATGTCCTAGAAAATTAGCTTTTTTCAATCTAATTCTTTTTAAAATATTGGCTAAGGAGCCAATTCAGCGATAATTAATCACAAAACGCCTCAATACAATACATTTTTATTTTAAAACATATTATAATTGAACCAAAACGAGAGATAACCGGCCCAAAGATCATAACAACTTTTTAAATTTCCTTTATTTATGGCAATACTGAAATATCTAAAGAGTTAAATAATTAATTTAAAAATAATTTCAAATAGAGCGACAACACCTATGCACTTTGTAAAAGTTATAATAACAATATTAAATTCTAAACAATCGAAAAAGTTTGCTAATTAATATTTTCTTTTAAGATTTTAATAAACATCTGAACTATTTTTCAAATGATGCGATATATAGAATAAAATAAATAAATACAAATTATGTTTAAACCATCCTTACACAATAAATTAGGGGCTGGTCTGAGGTTTTTTAATTTTTTAATTTGTTTCAATTCATTAATAAACCAAAAATATATATAAATAAGGATTTCTCCATTTTAATTCATAGATTAAATTTAATACATTTTACAAAACTTTAAAGGTAAATGGAAAAATCTTTAAAAGGTAAAATGAAAAACATAATATGAATAAGAATAAAAATTTTGCCTAAACGTTACAAACTAATCGTTGTTCAACTACATTCTAATTTTATAAAAATAAAAAGAAATTGTACGTTTTTAATGAACACTTTACCACTAAATTAACAAAACAAAAATTTATGTAAAATAAAAAATTAAATCCGAGTTGATTAATTTAAATATTATCTATTTTTTAATTTAAAACAACAAAAACATTTAAATATACAATCATAATTTTAATCAAATCATTAATACATTAAAAAAAAACTCAACTTGGAAGATAAACACGATGGAGTAAACGCAAAAAAAGACGAGAAACATTAAACACAATCTTTAATAAACTAAATCAATAATTATGATACATTTCCTAAAAAATTTCTTGCCTGTATCAATTACTATAAATACGATGTTTGTCTAATTGATTCACACGAATTTTAAATTTTCTTTCGGCAAATTTAAAAAAAAAGTTTTATGAAAGTAAAAACACCGTTTATATTATTTTTAAATTTATATTATTTTTTAATAATTAATTAAAACATAAAACCAAAAGTTACCATGTGAGCAACAGAAGGGAAGATACGTCAGCTGCTAATTTGTCACAAAAATTACTTTGCATATAAAAAAAAGATTTAGCTAAACTTATATATAAATTTGAATAAAACCATTTTTTTCGAACCAATCGATTGCAAATACAAAATTTACGAGAAACCTTCAATTATTTAGAATTTCTTTTTAAAATGACGGACGAGCATGGCGACTTTGTTAGTAGGAGGGAACAGTCTTATATAAAACGAACAGAAATCCAATTTAAATTATTTAACGAAAATTGTTTGACCATTTTATCTTCTCACAGCAAAACGATCAATTACCGTAGTCACTCTTTTAATTACCCATAAGTAATTATTTTTCAACCCTCTTCTAAAGTGGGTAATTATTAGAGTGTGGCTGCTAATAATTAGAGAGTGGGTAGTTATTTTTCAACTTGTTTGGGGATCGATATGTTTATCTATCACGAAATTTTTCTGCATTTCATCCACCATACTTCGCTTATTTCATTCGTCAATTTTCAATATGATTCAATTTGTTGTGTCTGCAAACTTAATTATCAAGGAAGCCACTGCAGCTTCATCTGCAAGAAATAAATGACCTCAAAAATACAATTGTTTTTATTATAAGTGAAAAATTAATTTATAAATCAAAAGTGAAAAATTCAACACAGTAAATTTAAAATATAAACAATTATATTTTCATAATTCAAAAAATAAAAAAACATTTATTGCGTAAGATAAAAATAAGTAATTTAAAAGCACCCATAATTTTCATAAACATAATTGTTTTACCTAAATAGAAAGAGAAACAGAACTTATTTAAACTTAAATATAGCAATAGTGGTGTAAAAAAGGCAAGAATATTCCAATGAACAAATTATTCATTCAATTATAATTAAAAAATTGAAAAACTAACAACAAATTTCCTCAAAAAAAAAATTATGGAAACATGCTTTGCTAAATTGAAACTGAGGATAACTACGGATCAAACAGAAACCATCTACTATAATAATATTGCATAAATAAAATTGTAACAGAAATTTAAAAAATAAATAAAAGGTGCGCAACTATTAATTAAAATTGGATTTCTAAAGAATGAATAGTTCTCAAATTGAATTAATTATGGGTATGAAAATCCAAGTCCTGCGAACCAAGGAATGAAGCGCATTGTGTTCGCCTTTACGTTTTAAAAAATACATATAAAATAAAAATCAGAAATTTAAAAATAAAATGTTAAAACTTGCAAACCATTTGTCTACATTGCGATATATTAACAAAATTCAAGAAACTTAATCAAATTAAATTAAATCTTGAATAAAGCAAACAGAAATTCATAATTTGGCTAACAAAAAAAAATAGTTCAATGAAAATACACTTACAATATGAAATTTTTCGTTTCATGGCATTTATATTAAAGATTAAAACAAATGGAATTGGTCCAAAACTGCAGAATTCTCAAGGTAACCCTCGAAACCCAATAAAATATCAAAATAACCGTAGATAATTAAAACTGTGAGGCTCCTTTAAATTACCGTATTTTCAAAATTTTGGTTGCAAATCTTAACAGAATTCTCTTTTTTTTAAATCATAAGGGGGGGAGGCTTTTTGTTTTGCAACATCGTATCTTAACATAGGGCATCAAAAATTCAAACTTTTCTCGGCGGCGCCTATCGGCACCGCCGACCCCTTCCCCCAGAAGAAAGCAGAATTCTCAAAAAACTCACAGATTTTAAAAATAAAATTTGATTTTTTTATTGAATTGGTAACTATTTGCTGGTTTGAGTTCCTTTTATCATTGAATAATTGAAAAATATTTAAGTATATTAAATAAGAATTTGTGTCGTAGATGAATTTAGCTATTTACACTTTTATGTCTAACTTAGTGATTTCGTTGGTTTAATATTTGCTCAATTTATGTATAAAAATATTTTTACTTTAAATGTTTTCAATGTTGATTGCAGCTATGCATTGACATGCGGGGTTGAACATAACTCAAATTATAAGTATCTTTTTAATACTAATTAAATCTCTTCACGGGCCGTACTGGTGCAACTCCGCTTTCATGTACTGGCAATTGGCGACCGGAGCTTGTAGCGATACAACTTCGTACAGCCGTTCTTGGACTAATTGTTCAATGGGAAAGTCTTAAAGAGTCAATATTAGGGTAAATTGCGATATTCGATTCCACCGTATTAATTAAAGATTTTCATTAATCAATTAAACTGATTTTAATTTGATGTAAATTATAAACTTTTATTTAGTTATTTAATAAAATTAGCTATTCTTTTTTTTACTTCTATCTATTTTCCTCGAATTTTTATTTAATTGCTTAATCAAATTTTTCGTTTTATTATTAAAAGAATTGTGAGGTGGCGTCGCTTTTAGGTGATATATACAATATGTATTGTTAAAATTCGTAGGTTTGAATAATAAAAGTTAATAGAATCGTTACTATAAATTCGTTTGCCGATAATTACTTTTGGGTTATTTAATTATTTAAAAATTTATTATTAGCTTGCTATCGATTATGTAAATTATGAATTAAATTTCTTATTTTTTATGTGTTTGCAGCACTTGCAGTTTTTGTTTATTGCGGCAAGTGTGCTGATCTTTGCTGTGCGCATTCAATTGTTTCTTTGATATTAACTTTATTATAAATTTGTAATATATTGTTTGCTTTACTCGTTTATTAATATTTTTATAGCAATACTTAACTAACATGCTGCTGTAGTAATTTATTTGTTTTTTTCAGAAAAAATATGAATTCTAAAATATTTGGTATTTAATATAACCGCGGGCAATGAATAATTGTAAAGTTGATGCCAATTTTTATGGATGCGATTTGAATTATAAGTATATTGCGTTGCTTTTCTTTATTTTAATTGCATTTGGAATTAGTCTTAAAAAATCAAAGGATTTTCTTTAGCTTGGCATTGGACAAAAAAGCATTAAATTTTTAAAAAAATTGCAGACTACATAAAAGTTAATGGCATAAATAAAAGATGGAAAATATTTTATGTATTTATAAAACTTTAAATAATCAAAATATTTAATAATATAAATATTAAATTAAGAAAAATCTAACCAGATTATTCTAATCTAATGTATAAAGTATCAAAAAGCCACCAAATTATTAGGCATGCAATAAATATATAAATAAATTAAATCAATGACATAAGTAACAATAAATCCCTCCAAGATAGAACTTATGTATCGAGAAGCGGTATGTAAAAAAGCTGGAGATTTATTTGCCTAAATAAAACAACTTTCTGATAACTATCTTCAAATTAAAAGAAATCAAGTGTTATACCAATAAATTAATATTTGGGGTTGAAGCTAATTTCTATAAATTAAATTTAAAAAATAATAATAATAATTACAAAGTAAAATAGCAAACTTGTGTCGCCTGCCATGAGCTAGGCCATACGGCCGTTCTATGGTTTGAGGAGTCCGCGGGAGCCTTTGACGAGGTATTCCAACTTTTTTAAACGGGTTTTCCGGGTTTAAAAGCGGTTGTCTCAACGAGGGATAGGTCGCTATTAAACTAAAAAAATAAAAAAAGATTAAGATTAAATTAAATAAAGGTCAGATTAATGATTACATATAATTTCACAGGCAAATTTAGAATATAATTTAACTAAAAATTAATAAACGCTATTTAAAAATTTTAAAAAACCAACAAAACTATTATAATTAATTTTCGTAACAAACTGCACAAATTGGAAATATTCAAAGTTGATCTTAAGATAATGGTTGCATGAAGAACGGCATCGACGTGCATCGGTTAATATTTGTGTTTAATTAATATTATATTTATCAATAATTTCAAATTCATTACGCTGCTTGGAATTTACATTTTAAATTTTTAGGCAAATGAATATAAAACGTTTTTTTAAGTACTTATGTATTGCTGGAGTTCAGCAAATATTTTATATTTGTCAAATCACTATTACAAATATTATTAGTATTAAATGTATAAAAATTAAAGTTTGTGTTAGAGAATTAGAACTTTATGTCATAAAATGCACACTCTTTGTTATTTTTTTTGTTAAAGCAAAATAAAAAAAAAATTTTTTTATCATTATTTAGAACAAACACATTATTAATTTTTTTTATACTTAATAAAAAATGCTATAAATTAGATAACTGATTTGCTTTTTAGTTTTTTTGTTTACAGCGTCAGGGCTAAAAGGTCATACGTTATTTCTCATTTTTATGCTTTTATTAAAGGATGCCGGTAATTTTGGTATCAATTAAATTTTATAAAAATCAGTTTAATTTTAACTATAAATGAACCTAAACCAATAATTAATGAGAATATATGTAATTAGTAAATAAAACATAAACAAAATAAAAAATATTTAAAAAAATTCTCAACAAAATTTAAAAATATTGAAGAAAATCTGAAGTGGTTTGAAATGATACTGTGTCAGCAACGAGACCCTTCTAGGCTCTTGAAAGGAGTATTTTTTAAATTTAATTGAAACATTATAATATTTCTTAATTTTGTTTTGAAAAGAATCATACTTAAAAATGTTTTTTTTATTAATTTAATTTCTTTATTGCCAAATTAAGTAAAATTTCCTCATAAAGAAAAGCAATGAACGCTTCAATTAGTTTTCTTATCTAAAGCAAAAATTAAAATTCTACAAATTTTAGATTCACAAAAAATAAAAATCAAAAAAAAAAGAAATCACCCAAGAATAGTAAACCTTTAAGCATTTTTTGTTTGCACACAAATGACTGTCCCAAGATTTAAAGGAGGCGTCAAGTTCCGGTTTCATGTGGTTAAGATTTTATACTCAACAAATTTTTAAAAAACATTTTAAATGCCATATAATGTACAAACTTTAAATGAACCTGTCATGGCACGCTTATATTGATGTCGGTGTACTAATTAATAAAAAGGAAAATAATAAAACAACTTGTAGAATTTTATTGGGCATTTAAAAAAATTCATTAAGAAAACAGAACGATAAAACTAAAATATATTCTTAATCAAATTTTTACTACAAAAATGCGTGTATCCTTAAAAAATGATTTTTTCCTCCCTAAAGACTGATTAAGTGACCAGAGCCGCTGTCCCCAAAACTCAAAAAGCAACAAAATAGCTTTTTAAATTAATTTAATTTAGTTTTAATTTATTTTTTGAATTTATAGATTATACAACTTAAACTAAAAAATATCAAATATTCTAGACTATAAATTGAGCCTTCAATGAATTAGTTGAATGAAAAAATTTTAAATTAAAAAATAAAACATAACTAGACATAAAATAAAGCCATTTTGGCGCTTTTCAAATGATATCCGGTCAATATTATAGCATTGATTTTGCTTAATTGAATCACAATGAACAATAATAATAATAATATATAATATTACTGTTAAAACAACAAATCTATATGTAATTAAAAAAAACTAAATTAATAAAATATCAACTCTAATTGTAATAAGATTAATAATAGCAATATCAACTTTCCTCTAACAAATATGTGCTTCATTGGTATTATTAAAAAATATCTCAAATTAATATAAATAAATAATCAATCACAAAGTCTACAAAATCTGTTTTGAGAAAACAATAAATGTAAACCATAAAAACTTTATACGTGCACAAAAAACTAATCAGTAAAATACACTAACTAACACAAGCATCATTTAAAATAAATTGAATAAGCGCCTTATACCCCTTTAATATAACCGATAAAATGTTGAGCGAATATTAATATTAACGATACACCTATTCTGATAAATTTTAAAATTACAGAAAATTTAAATAAAAATTTAGGCAATAATTTAAAATTAAATAATGTGACCTTACGTAATTTATAAACATTTAATGAGAAAATTTATGCCATTGAGCGGTGAAGGACAATGGAGCCTAGATTTCAATGCCGCAACCAAGGTCCAGTAATGCCAATAATACGTACGGCATCTTGTCGTGAATGTGACATTTTTGACTTAGGACCGACATATTTTCAGCAAAATATATTCAAACAATAAATACTATAAGTTATATTATATTGTTGTAGGATCAAAAAAGTAAAACAAGTCCGTTTTAAACAGATGCCAAAATACAAACAAAAAAATAAAAATAAAGCCAAATAAAGTACAAACATAAACTTAAAAAATATTTTAAAACATTGCAAAAAGTAATAAAACGAAAGCTCCGTATTTTTTTCCTTAAATGTGAGTAATTCAAAGTGGACAGTCAGAACATTCAACTCGTATGTGGAGGGTCCAAGCATACTTTAAATTTTATATATTTGCAAAACTAAACAATATAAATAAATTTGTAAAAAAGGAGTAATTTATGGCAAAATAAACAAATAAATATTATGTATAAACTTCGGACATTTCACATAAAATTATTTGCAATAGCCTATCTAAATATGGTAAATTGCTTTTAATAATATTGCTAGTACTAATTTCTAAAAAATAACCATCCTTTTAAAATTTTATTAAAAATACCAAAAAATTTCGTGTCAACGGGTTTTTTAAAATCAAATTTATTAATAATTTTATTATATCGTCTTGTTAAGGAATTCCTCTGTAAAAATGACTACATTTTTCCTATAAAAAAAAGTCACAAAATTTCCAAAAAGTAATGGAAAATAAATAATTATATAGGTAACCAAAAAAGCAACAACCAAATCATGTGTTTCACGCATTTAAAAATGTTTAAATCAAATAAAAAATAAATCTGCATCAAAAAATAAAATGTTAATTTAAAATTGAGTTTCGTCACATTTTTAAGTTAATAATAAAATAAATACTATGTTAGAATTAATAAATGTTCCCGACATAACAAAAAGGCTATACCATTTGTACAGACACAAAAAAAATCATTTTGCATCGGCGACATCCCTGGTTTAAACCCTTTTATAATGAAATTTTATTTGCACATTTGTATTTCCGAGGCTAGTTCATCGGGTGCCCCACGTTCGGGCGGTGGTCGCGCCGCAGTGAACTGTCAAAAAAATGTGTAATTTTTATGTATTTATAAAACAAAAAAGTTAAAGAAAATTAACAAATCTATTTATGCCAGTGGAGCTGGCAGAACTTTATAAAATATACGAAGAAAGCAATACCAACCTTAAATAAATTACTATAAACTGAAAGAAGTTATCTTAGAATAAATTAAAGGCGGCTACAATTTTTAAAACAAATTAATAAAAATAAAAATTTTAAATAATATTAAATAAGTCGAAATGAGTGGCGAACATGAAAAAATTAGATAAATTACAATTTTTAATGGGAAATTAAATTTTTAAACCCATAAAGCAGTATAATATTTCTTACACATTAAGACACCAAAACATATAGACATTTGAAATTTGAAAATATGTAATATATTCATAATTTTTTAGTCAAAAATTACAAAGCAGAAATAAAATTCAAAGAATAATGATGGCAATGCCCAAAAATAATAATTGTTTAATTATGGGCAAGGTTTCATAAAAAAAAAAGCAACAAACAACTGCTATTTAATAGGTAAATTTATCGGATAATTAACAAAAAATTTTTTTTTTTAAATTTAAGGTTAAACAAAAAAATGCACTTTATTATATTACAGCGGCTTTACCGGCGGATTCCTGATGGATGGAGGAACCTCGCGTTAAAGGTCATCTAAATTATTGTAAACATAACTATGCAATTATTTTTATTACGCGAAAAATTGTTTTTGGCAAGCAAAAAATTATGTGCAAAATTAAGGTTTCATCATAAATTTCAGTTAATAAAATAAAATAAAAATGTTTTAAAGCAATGCAAGAAATTCATACACTCGGAATACAAATAAAATGCATGTAAAAATGCTAATAATTTTGTGCTGACATTACAAAAAATAAAAGAAATAATTACTTATTAAACGCTCTCCCCATTTTGAATTTGAATATAGCCAATATGAATTAATTAGAACACAAAAATATAAAGAAGATTATATTTACTTTTAAATTCAGCTAAAATACCAAATAATAATACATACGTAATTAAAGACCAGCTCAAGATATATTACTTTGTCTTTAGCAGTCTAATTATCAAAATTAAAACTATAAGTACATAACCAAAAAGCATATAAATATTTAACATTTATTCAAAAGATAATAAAATAATATTATTTTATTTGATAAAATAAGCATAAAAAAATAAACGTTTTAGCCTTGTAAAGCGGTTTCCTTTTTATTTTATTTTTAAGCCAAAATATGCAGCTGCTGGTTTAATTTTAAGTTTGTAATGCTGTGTGTTTTTAGAGTAATATTGTAGTTTTCTAAGCATAATTTTACATTCTTGTTGAATTATATCTTTCTGGTTTTTATGAACTCTAATTGTCTCAATCACAAACATACAATGTAATAATATGAGCCATTAAATATTTAATACCCACATCTGAAAAAGCTCTTTGCAATTGCAAACAGAAAATGCACAGAGAGCAAGAGTCATTTCAAAAAGTGCAAATATATTTAAAATTAATTTTAAATAATTCGTCGTCTTTGATTTTGCAATAATTGAAATAAATTTTGTAGTCAATAATAAAATTAAATACCGTTTAAAACAAAAAACCAATTAATTGAAATGATTACAGGTGAGAATACGTTTAATTTTACTTCATTCATTCATAATTTTAAAATTAGTTAAATATGCAATTTAAGCAACTTTTCAAAAAGAAAATTTACGCTTAAAATCATACCAATTAATCAATTTAAAAGTTTGTAAACGAATTTATAAATTAAAATATAGTCATGAAAAATATAAAAAAATTTTACATTTATGAAGAATAAAAGTGAAAACTGTAAAAGGAATAAGCTATACCAAAATAGTTTTTGGATGGGGAAAAGACGAGAAAGCCATCCCGGACAATTCCTGCAATCAAAACGCTTGGTATCTTATTATGAAAGAAGGATGGTGAAGAAATAAATGAAATAAAGTAATTTATAAGTATGTTTTAAAACATTTATTAATTAATTTTGCGGTATTGATTCAGCTAATTATAATTATTTATTCGTCTAAAAGATCAAAGCTGTGGTTGCCATTCTGGCGTTCATTTCTGGCTATGTGTTGAGCAGCCACCACCTCCAGAAAACAATTAAATAATAAGTTGAAACCGAAATTTCAGTTTTATCTATTTCGCTTAATCATAACTATCAAAAATATAAAAAAGATAATAGCGAATATTTGAGTTGCGCAGTAAAATTAATTAAAATAATCAAAAAAGCAGTTTTTTTAAATAACGTTTGATTTATGGTGCAATGAGAATGTTGGTTTTGGGCACCGGAGTTACAAGACGGACAAAAAAAAACTGGCGGTTTAAGCTGAAATATAATAGACAGCAAAATATTTAAAAGATATTTTTTAAGTAATAAAAACAAATAAACATTATATTAGTAGAAAACACTTAAAATTCAATTAAAAAATCACAAATTAACATATAAAACAAAGTTAAATTAAACATGCTATACAACTAATGTTACAAAATTCGCGCCCAAGCAAAATGAAAAAACTGAAGGATGAACGACACGGTTCAACAAAATTTAAACAAGCTACTAAACTATTTTTGACTTACGTGTTTTAGAAATAACCCAAAAATGCAAATGAAAAACAATTTTTGTAATCAGTCGGAGAGCTTTGATCAAATTGAGAAAAATTATTTATTAAGCTCTTGGGTGAAATCAATGAAATGAATGAAATATTCATTCATACGATGAGTATTTTTAAATAAACTTAAAAAACTTATTTTAATAAAAACCCTTAAAATAAATCTAAAAATAAAGATTAAATATAAATACTAAATTTATGTAATTATTTAACAATATACATAAATAACTTTTTCATTTTGAAAGTTAGATTTACAAAGAAGGAAGGTGAGTTGTGTTGTTGTCCTCTAGATGAGGCACTGCTGGAATGATGTCGGTAGAGCCAAATCCGTCCCCTTTTATACTCTCGATGCCAGCGACGGGCAAGGTGGTCCGGCAAAGTGTTCCAAATTGGGGCCAAAACCATTTTCCATTCCAATTTATTTGTTTGTTCCTTTTCTTATACTTTCTTTCACATTTTTATTATTTCCGATTTCTTCTTTTTTCCTTTTTTATTTGGAACCATTTTCGTTCCATTTATTTATTTATTTAAAAAACCAAAAAAAAAACAAAATTGTCCATTTTAATGCTATTCTATTTTCGCAAACATTTTTGTTTTATTCAATTTCAAACCGTAAATTTATTGGTTTTTCGGCGATTGTTTTTTCGGCGAGGCAAGATTATTGGATCGCTGCAATCGTCATTGGATCGCCGGCAATCATCTTTCTTAACATTCTTCAAATATATTTATCTTTTAAATGTTTTATTTTATTTTAAATATTATTGTATTTATTTCATTTATTATTTTACTTTAATACTTGGTCCGAATTTTTTAAATTTACAAGTTTAATCGTGAAATTACTAAAACTTGACCAAAAACAATATTATGCAAATATTCTTGATTTCCAAAATATTCGGTGTGAATAAATGATTTAAACGAATAATCAGTTTACTGCTCAAAAATAATAAACAATAAGTAACATTTAAACCATTTTTATCAGTTTATTGATTGTAAATACGTAGAGTCAGAACTGCAAAAATGAATAATTATATTAGGGTTGGCACCCCGCGTGCGGGGATGAGAATTGAAGGGGTCGGGGTTTTGCGGGGGCGGGACTGTCGGGGTCGGGGTCGGGGTTACCCAAATCGGACGGGGTCGGGGTCGGGGTTGCGGGGTTTTTTTAAAATTTTCTTCAAAATTTTAGAGGTCAAGATTTTGTTTTTTTTGAATAATTTCCAAAATTTATTGACATTAGAGCCGATAATTTTTTAAATTTGTTTTTATTTTGAAAAGCAGGGCTATGTCGAAACTGTAAAAAACATCGAAAATCGAATTGAAAGTAATCAAAAATTTTTTTATGTAACTAAAAAATTATTTTATTAAAATAATTTATTTTAATAAAATATTGTTTGATAAATCGTCATTTTTTTCTATCAGTGGCCCTTTTTAGGCTTAAAGCGTTTGGGTTGAGGGGGGGGGGCGGCGGTGCCGATAGGCGCCGCCGAGAAAAAATTTTGAATTTTCGACTAATTTGTTAAGGGATTTGCAACCAAAATTTTAAAAATGCGGTAATTTTTTGAAGCTTTTTAGGAGTGTACTTTTAGGCAAGAAACCTGCAAAATACGCGTCTAAAAAGCACGAAATTCTGTGAAGGATCTGACAAAAAAAAAATCTAATTTTATTGTATATTTTATGAAATTTTTCAAAAAATTAGTGGTCGTAAGAACAAAAATTCAGAAAGATGTGATGAACTATTCAAAAATTCATCTTTGCACGCATTTAATCAAAAAATATTTGGAAATTTATTTTAAAAAATTACATTATTAGGGGGTGGGGGGTGGACAAATAAAAGTAAATAAGTGTTGCACTCAAGAGGGTTCGAACCCAAACGAAAACTTAACTGCAAAACAGACATACCCATAAATTTTTTGACAAAAAGTTCGCGTCCACCACAATCAAGCCCTCGGAAAAAATGAATTATGTCACGCAATTATGCCATCTTTAGGGGTGTATGTTAACCCCGACCCCGACTCGGGGTTAGGGTTCGGGGATCGGGGTTTGCGGGGTTGGAGGTGTCGGGGTCGGGGTCGGGGAAAACCCCGAAAAATGGCCTAAATTTGCGGGGTCGGGGACGGGGTCGGGGTCGGGGTGCCAACCCTAAATTATATAATTGAAAAATCGGCCATTAATCAACCATATAAATAAAACAAAGTTAATTTTTTATCCAAAATATAATAACTAACAACAATATACGAAGTCGTATCAAAAATTTACAGCATAAAATGCAAAAAGAAAACACGGTAAAACAATATTTATACAAAAAATAAATTAGATGTTAGCATACATTAAATTTAACATTTTCAAAAATTTTCTTTAAATATATTATAAAATTACTGCTATGATTACCAAAACATCTGGCTTTTAAAATCAGTTGAATGTAAAAAAAAATTACCAATTGTTAGAAATGCTTATTTTATTTCATTACAGATTAGTTTCATTATAAAAAAATGAATCTCCCAGTTAATCAACACATTTGTGCAATAAATATAATAAAACGTCTCGTTAATTAACAAATTTTTAATTCAACTAATATACAAATTATAAAATTTTATTTTTCTTAATAATTAAAATAATTAGCGATTAAACAAAAAAAGTAATACCTTAAAAATATTTGTAAAAACATCGTTTTTAAAAGTCCATCACTCATATTCAAAGTTTATATATAAAATATTAATCGCATTTTAGTTATGACGGTATTTTTATGTGTAAAAAAATTTTTACAATAAAAAGCGCCTAAATTATTGTACGGATATCTTAAGACATAGACAATTAATCTAATTATGAACAGAGCCAGACGCTGTGACAACAAAATAATAATATGTCGTGTGTCAAAAGAATAAAGTAAGAGATTGGAATTTGTGTAGCGCAATTCAAAAAAATGTAACCATAAAAATAATAAACTCAATTTTGCCTTTTTACTTTAAACCGTATTTTTTTATTTTATAAAACTTTCTAAAAAACGTATAACTAAAGACAACTACAAATTGTTAATTCAATTAATTTATAAAGAAATTTTAAAACTACCCGTAATGTGAGTGGTTTTCAAAAAAAGCTACTAGACGCCGCCGGGGGAATTCTTGAATAAGAAATTTTATTAAAAATTTTGTCTAGATTTCGCCAATCAAGCTTAAAAATTCACTGTTTAAGTCTAAATTTTCCTTTTTATTTAAAAAAGTAAAAATAAAGAATCAAATCTACTAATTTTTATCTCAACAAATAGTGTAATAAATTCTTTAACCAAAATGGAGTTCAATAAAATGCAAACCCAAAATAAAATGACTAAAAATGGATTATAAATGAAAGCAAGGATCACACTGCGAAAAGGAAATATTCGGGATGTGCTCGTGGGTTTTACGGACGGAATAAGATCGGCGCTCATAAAAGTAACAGAATAGATTGAGTAAATAAAAAGTTATTGAATTAAATTCACGAAAAATGGTATGGTCTATTGTAATAATGAAAATAAATATAAAAACAAATAAACTAAATGTTAACTCAAACACAATTATAACAAATTTTATTAAACAAATTAAAAATTTTATATTAAAAATATTTAATGTAAAATAATAGCTTATAAAGTAAGAAAAGATAACTAATTATTTTATTCTATCTAGAAACATCACCCCGAGGGTGCAGAAATTTTGGAAAGTACTAATTAATTAATGATTATAAGAACATATAATAAAAAAATATTGGTTTGTCTTTATTTCAAGTAAAGGGGCAACAAAAATTCAAAATGTTACACAAAAACTATTAATACAACAAATTTTATTTAACTATCGAAAAGGTATTTATTAACCATACCTAATATTATATAAAAGTATCTAACTAATTTATTGAGATAACAGAAAAGATCTGCCGATTGTAGCATTTTATATTACTGATATTAAAAATTAACAGATTAAAAATATGACTTTGAAAGTTATCTATTTTAAATTAATAAATGATGTGAAAATAAAATATGACTTTGAAACAAAGACTGAAATGGATCCAATGACCACTCATTTATTCGGAGTGGCAGAGCTGAACGCATGCTTGAAATTAAAACAAGTAACCAGATTTCAACAAAGTGCAGGGAAAGGTTTGATTAAAAAATGTAAATATAGTACAAAAAATAAATAAATAACCAATACAAAAATTGAAAACAAGTTCAAAAATTAAAAGTAAAATATCCCCTCAATTTATTAACAAATAATTATAGACAAATAAAAACATTAAAAAAATATTATTTTTTTTGGATCTGGATGAACAAATTTTTCCCACCATGACAATTGGAATAGAATGAAGATGCAATGCCCACTTATTTCGTGCAATCGAACAAAGACAAATATAATTAAAAAGGCTAAAATTTAATAAATCAGGGTGTCGCAGGACAATGACCACTCATTTATTCGGAGTGGCAGAGCTGAACGCATGCATGAAATTAAAACAAGTAACCAGATTTCAACAGAGTGCAGGGAAAGGTTCGATTATAATTTACTATTTGTTACTAAAAATGTATTTATTTGATTTATTTATTCCAGTTTTTTTTATTAATTAAATTTTTTTCTATTTCTCTTTCATCGGGTGCTACGCATTTATAATAGAATAATAAGCTAACTATTTTTAACAACGAATTTTGTATTTTGTTGTTTTGGCATACAATTCATAAAAAATCATTTCCTGTGAATATTTTGCTTTTTTTTTTATATATTTCAGCTCAAAACGAGTTTTTTGTCCGTCTCAATTACCTGCAAGGAGTCCGAAAACTTGGCCTATTTTCAAACTCGTAATGGTCCCTTCCACAACCACAGAGGCGTTTTCATTTGCCTAAAAAGCCAAATTGCTATTTATGAAGCCAAATAAAAAGTTGCGCTTGTATATAATAAAAAGTATAATAATTAAATAATTAAAAAAACATTACAAAAACAAATTATTTTAAAATATTCAGAGTCAACGACACAAATGACCTAATCTAAAATTTACGAGTTTAAAAATTTAAAATTACAAGTATTTATAATTTAAACAAAAATATTAAATGTTCTATTTAAAATTTTCTTGGATTAAATAACAAAAAAAACGATATATCGTAGAAAAATTACTAATTCTTTTTTTACTATTACATACAGCGAGTGAACATTATGATGATTCCAACGTTTTTTTTCGGATTTTTTTTTCGCGTGCGAGAAAAATTTATATTAGATAAAATATATTGGAGTGAATTTGTAAAATTTATTTTTATTAATTTACATTAAATTACCTGAATATTGTAAATAACAAAATGGCCGTTTGCGAAAAGGATCAAAACATTTGGGTATTCGTGTCAGTGGAGATGCCAAAGAATATAAAGAAGCTATCTTTTTAAACAATCTAGTTAAAAAGGCATTGAAATGTCGGTAATATTTTTAGGTTATTCCGATTTGTTGAAGTTAATAGAATTTAAGAAATATTATGGCTTATTATATATTTTAATTTGGCAATAATTAATATAGTAATTTCGTTAAATTCTCTATCTAAATTTTCTTTTTTTGTTTCAATTAGCTGTTAACCCCAGAAACATAAACAATAACTGGTATGCTACAAAAAGCGGAACCTATAATTACATTTAAAGCCACTTTTTATTCATATTGAATTTAAATTTAATTTGCTATAATATAAAAAAATATATAAACAATTGAATGCAATATTTAATCTTCTAACCTATGTTTTCAATAAAAATGCAAAACAGCGACTTTGAACTGTTTTGTTAATTACGGTCAACATAAACGAATTTAAGTTCAAGCAAGAAAAAAAAAATTATAAATTATTAAAACAATTTAATCAAAATTGGCAAAATATATATACAATTGCCTGCTTAAAATTGATTTTTTAATGGAAAAATCGACGCAAAAAATCAAAGATAAATTGATTAATCAAAAATTATTTCTGAGATAAACCTTTTTTAAATAAAACGTAAGTTCGGCAACAAAGCATATGAATAAACAAATGATAAATAGAGCTAAGATTTATATGTGCAAAAAACCCAAAATATGTATGTTTTTATGTGTTTAAAAATGCTAAAATATGTATTTAAAACCCAAAAAATGGAAAAACATGCGCTTAAATATTTGCCAAAAATGGCCAAAATCTAGTCAGTTTATGCATAAAATTTTCAAAAAATTGAATCAACTTTCAAGAGGTTGAGCAGCTGCGTCTCAGGCCAGATGAGTTCAGCTTTGATAAAATTTGCTTTAAAACAAATAAAAAAAGTTTGCAGTAAGTGATTTTATCCGCCCAACAAAAACCGCCATTGATCGTTGTGCTGATGAGGGACGTGTCGTCTCCATCATCTTTGTGCCGGTAGGCATTTGCTTATTAAATAAAGGATTCATCTCTTCATAGGGAGGAACTTCGACGATTTTTTCAGGCGCTAGGACAAAATCCCTATCGGTCAAAATCACTAACGGTCATAATCCCTAACGGTCAAAATCCCTAATAACCCAAAAACGGTCAAAATCCTTAACGGACAAAATCCCTAATAAGCCAAAAGCGGACAAAATCCCTAATTTTGCAATTCTCGAAAAATAGAGGGATTTGCGTCAATTTTATCGATTAAAAACTAACCAATGTAAATTAATATGATAATAAACCTAGCCATTAATACTGATTGTCAGATTTAAATATACAAATAAAAATTAATACTTAATATGCACAAACTGATCCAGTTATCTATAAACCACAAAATAATCAAATTATTAAATAATTAAAAGAATAATAATCTTTTAATGAAAAGTAAAACAAAAAAGTCGTATGGGAGAGAAAAATAAGCTAATTTAACTTTTTTTTTGCATTTATCAAATTTATAAAACGCAAAATGGCATCAAAATAGATAAATAAAAATTTATTTAACGGTGATTATAGTCCCACGCTCACGCTTTTCTATTTCAAAATTATTTATATTAAAGCGAGGAAAATATATAATTAATTAAAAATTGGATTATTGATTTTAAAAAATCGATCAAAGTTTAGAAATGTAGGAATGGTTCTAACTAAAAAAAATTAATGAGGAATCTTTGCATGCATTAAAGAGTTGTACAATTACATCTCATTTCAAAAATTACATTTAAAAATGAGTATAGTCTAAAAATATGAGAGTAATGTATTATAGTAAAAATAGTAATAAAAATTAAATAAGAAAATTGCCTGAATACTCACAGAATCTAACTTTTCTTTAAAGAAATGCTTACAATGCCAAATATTAACATGATAAAAAAAGGACAAGCTAATGATTATTATCAAGAACAAAAATGTATGTAAAAATTATCTTGAAAATTCAATTAACTGACTTCAATATCGTCTTTTTGGTAAGTAATATGGGCATCAATTATTTATAAATAGCTTTAAATTATGTCAAATTTAAAGTAATTAAGACTTCCCGCAGGGAAACCCCTACCTACTGCGCATGGGTTAGAAGTATCCAACTGCTGTTTGTGATCTCTGAAAGAGGCACTTTGCTAAAATAGTAAATAACTTCGAATTAAATAAATTATTTGATTGTAAATCTTAGAAATAGCCGACGCGTGTGTAGTGTCATTATCTTTGCACCAGCCCAACCATCAATTCTCATGCCAATATTGAATGTTGCTAAACTTTTCATTTAGAGTCGAACCACGAGGTTAATTATATCTTCCATTTTATTCGTTTTATTTTCAAGATGGTTTAATATTTAAATTGCAATCATTTTTCAAATAGATTTATTCAAATTTTGAAAAATATTAATTATAAGGAAAGTGAAAATAGATTTTTTTAACGCGTTGGTAATGTGCAGTATTTAATTTCACCTGTTTTTGAAACAAAATTCAACAATTAACCAAACTTTTAATCCTGTAGTGCAAATGGTATGGATCCCGCAATCTAACATCGTGTGGGCTCTGATTCGAATTATCAAATTCAAGCAGCTCAATATTTATATAACATATTCTTATTTCTTCTTTATTATATTTTAGAAAAATATAAAATTTTAATTGTAGGCACGGTGATTTAATTTAAATAATATTTAGACATATTATTAATTTAATAAATTTTAAATTGTTATTTTTTAATTTGAAATCATGAAGCTCTACAGTAACGTTATGCATTTTTATGATTTATCTTTATAAAATTTATGTTGTTAGTATTGTTGATAGTTGTTTGTATATAATCATTTTTCAAGAAGGTTTACCGATAGATTATTTAAATTTTATTTTTATTTACTTGTTCATTAATTTTAGAAATATCAAAAATAAAAATTGTAGATCAAAATGTTCATGAATTTGACGGACGCAAGGATTCATTCTTTAAAGAACACTCGAGTACTTTCTGGCGTTTTTGCATGTTGATTTGACCACATCCCGCGGTGTTTTACGAAGGATATTTTTTTATTTTTTTGTTACTATACTAAACTGATTTTACTTGACCAAATAAATTATGTATTGAATTTAGTCATTTTTACAATTCAGCTAAAGTGATGACACGGAGAAAGATTGTCGCGCTGGTGTCAACACAAATTATTGGATCGCAAAGTACTAAAATATGTTTACAATTTGAACAAATATTGTAACTCTTGTACTCAATTACGTTAAATGCCTTTCTGAATTTCTCCGTTGTGCGGCAGAACTTAACTTTAAGTTTACTATGTTTTTGTATTTTTTTTTAAGAAGATATGCTGTTTTTTGATTTAAGGGCTAACAATCAAGTTTCATAGGGTTCAAAAATTTTTTGTATTAAAGCGATGAGCTTTTTAATTAATTAATAATTATATTTATTTTTAATAGATTGATAATTATTAGTTGGCGTAATTTAAAACTTTATAAGAATTGTAAAAGCGCATCTGCAGAAAAGGAACCATTTTTATATTAAAATTGTAAGTTTTATTTTTTCCTAATACGAACAATACTAATTAAAACTCTCTGAACATAATATCTCGTTTGATTTTGACAAAAAAAAAACCGTTATCGAATACAAATTATAAAACGATTTATGAAGAAAAAAATAAATAAAATAAATAACTTATTGGGACATCTAAAAATCAAAAAAATAGAAATAATACTATCAAAATAAGATCGCGCAATAAATAATTAAAATAAATTAACCTTTTTTCAATGTTAAATTAAATCATTTAAATAAAAAGCTAAACATCATTTAATTTACATTAATTATTTGTTTGGTAATAATAAATTAAGATTAATTATTGGAAGTCACTAAATTTCTAAGACTTGTTTGATAATTCAGAATTTTAAAGATGAAAAGATGACACTGCATTTTTTTATATAACAATTTTTTGACTTGTTATTTATTCATTTTAATTTATACGAGGCTCCAAATATAACGAGAATAATAGCGAAATTATAATAAATTGCATAGAATAATTTAAGTTGTATGACTTACTTTTTTCGTTATTTTGTTGTTAAATGTTTTGTTAAGATATATTGCGAGCGATTTGTTTTCTTTTTTAATTTAGTCTCGATTTTGTTTAAGATAAAAATATTTGGTTCTTTACGTTGTACACTTTCTATACATAATGTTAATTAGCTAATGGTTATTATTAATTTGAAAGTATTCATCAACTGCAACTGGCACTCCTCCCATTTCCGTCGCTGAAAGGGTGTATAATATATATGAAAGCCAATTTTATGTTCATAAGTGAATCCGCCATGGCGGATGCGGGATGAAATCGCTTTAGGGAAATACTAAAGTTTCCTGTTGGTATTAAATTTAGTATAAGTTTTTATTAAATTTAATTATTTTGTTTTTTGTTGTTCTTTTTTTGAATTTTATGCATATTTCTATTAATTTATTTATCTCCATAAAGTTATTTTTTGCACTCCAAATAAATCACTTATAAGGTCTATTATAAATAATTATTTAAAATGTTTTATAAAAGCACTGCCAATATTTATTTACTAAAATTTCTTATTCTTAGATTATTATGTTTTATTGCATTTGGATATATTTAGTTTTGATCAAAACTTTGTGGGCGATCTGTTGTAATTTTAAAAGATGACCTATTTTAAACACGCATTTCATTTACACATTATTTCGCTTCAATAAAATCAAAAAATGCGTTATTTTGATTTATTAACCCTTTTCAGAAACCTTATATGATTGTATCTCTCTTTAATGACTTCGTTTTCTGAGGTTGAGATGCGTAAACCAGTTGTCGCGTTCAGGCAATTTTGTTTAAAATGCGGCCAACTTTCATTTATTGCGGAAATCTTAATTTTTTATTGTTTTAAATGTTTCTATTTGCAAGCGGAAACAAAATTTTTATTATTTTAATTTTTTTATGTTTTGATTTTTTTAAAGTATATGTAATATGCGTCATTTTCACTGCCTTATGGTAATTCATGTAGACATTTAAAAAAATGGAATAGTTTTTCATACAATATTGTAAAAGCGAAATATAACAAATTGCTTTATATGGTAAATACATACAAATGAGATATTAATTCAAAAGTTTATAATTTGTTTGTTATTTAAGCAACAATATAATTATGCTTAAATTGTAAAAAAATTTAATTAATCATTCAAGTCTTCAACACGAGATCCGAACTACCTATGTATTAAAATTCTCTGATTAAAACAAAAATAATTTTTTTAATGAATAGAAAAAAGGACTTAAAAATAAAATTACGATAATTTATTGTAAAAATTTTTAATCGTTGACGGCTCAAACTCAAATATTGAAAATGTTAAAATTAAATGTAAAAACTCGCTGCCAGTAGAGCCGTGACCATTTAACCGCTGCACAAAACAGAAAACTGTGAAAACTTAAGAATGAAAATTAAATTGATCGATTTAACTAATTAATATTAATTAAATGTAAATTTCTTTGCGGAAAGTCAACAATAAATTGAGTCTTAATATTTTTTCAGATGAATAACAGAAAAAATTTCCAAATTTTTCATAACATACAAACAAAGAGATAAATTATATCAATTGATCTAAAGGGTTATGATATAAATACTGTTAAATAGTAATTAAAAAGAAAAATATAATGACATAACAAATTTGAAATCGTTTAGAACAGAAAAAAATATATTGAAATGCCAACTCATTCTGTTGATATTCTAGACCATTTTTGAGCGCGTAACTAAAGGCGTGCATTTCAACGTGAGTCTGCACTGTATTCAAAAAAATTCAGTATTCCATTTAAAAATCACCGTTTCAAAGATTTATATGTAGAAGTCAGCATTATAAAAATATTGACCTTCACAAACACAATTAATTTATTTTAAATGCTTTGCTAAAAAAAGTGTAATAATAATATTTAATATTAATATGCTTTAAGATTAAATGTTAAACTTTGATAGATATTTGTTTCCCTGTTGAGAAAGTAGTCAGCATGGATGTAATCGGATTCCAACCTCCGGGAAAATTTTTATAATTGGCAAAGGCAGCTTCGGCTCAAATTGTAAATTAAGGTGGAAATGATAACAAGTTAAATTATGGAAAACCTTCCGGGCGTTCAATTCAATTGCTTTGATTCCGACTGTAATTTTATTTATCGTAATGTTTTCAGGATTGGGCATTTAGGAATATGCAATTTCGTCATTTTTTTCGGATTAGCAAAAATATAAGATGTTTATATTAGGGTTGGCACCCCGACCCCGACCCCGTCCCCGACCCCGCAAATTTAGGCCATTTTTCGGGGTTTTCCCCGACCCCGACCCCGACACCTCCAACCCCGCAAACGCCACCCCCCGAACCCTAACCCCGAGTCGGGGTCGGGGTTAACATACACCCCTAAAGATGGCATAATTGCGTGACATAATTCATTTTTTCCGAGGGCTTGATTGTGGTGGACGCGAACTTTTTGTCAAAAAATTTATGAACTTTTACAAAAATGCGTATATAGAATCGGTGTCTTGGTGGTATGTCTGTTTGGCAGTTAAGTTTTTGTTTGGGTTCGAACCCTTTTGAGTGCAACAACTTATTTACTTTTATTTGTCCTTACCCCCCCCCCCCCCACCCCCCAATAATGTATTTTTTTTAAATAAATTTCCAAATATTTTTTGATTAAAATGCGTGCAAAGATGAATTTTTGAATAATTCATCACATCTTTCTGAATTTTTGTTCTTACGACCACTAATTTTTTGAAAAATTTCATAAAATATACAATAAAATTAGATTTTTTTTTTGTCAGATTCTTCATAGAATTTCGTGCTTTTTTAGACGCGTATTTTGCAGGTTTCTTGCCTAAAAGTACACTCCTAAAAAGCTTCAAAAAATTACCGCATTTTTAAAATTTTGGTTGCAAATCCCTTAACAAATTGGTCGAAATTCAAAATTTTTTCGGCGGCGCCTATCGGCACCGCCGACCCCCCCCCCCCTCCACCCAAAAGCTTTAAGCCTAAAAAGGGCCACTGATAGAAAAATGACGATTTATCAAACAATATTTTATTAAAATAAATTATTTTAATAAAATAATTTTTTAGTTACATAAAAAAAATTTTGATTTACTTTCAATTCGATTTCGATGTTTTTTTCAGTTTCGACATAGCCCTGCTTTTCAAAATAAAAACAAATTTAAAAAATTATCGGCTCTAATGTCAATAAATTTTGGAAATTATTCAAAAAAAACAAAATCTTGACCTCTAAAATTTTGAAGAAAATTTTAAAAAAACCCCGCAACCCCGACCCCGACCCCGACCGATTTGGGTAACCCCGACCCCGACAGTCCCGCCCCCGCAAAACCCCGACCCCGCAATTCTCATCCCCGCACGCGGGGTGCCAACCCTAGTTTATGTTATTGATAAAAGAATTTAACTATTTTAATTTAAATTTTAAAATCTATTCAAGTTTTAATTAAAATGATTTGCTGATTGGGGTTTTGTATTGCTATTGTGCGTTTAAATTTTAAAATGTATTTGTTGATATTTTTTTTTAGCTGATGCATCTGCAATTTTTTGGCCGTCACTTTAGAAACAAATAAACTAATAATATGTGTACCTTATTGAAATAAATAACAAATTATCATTCACTGCAACATATAAACAATTATATTAAGTATTTTAATGTTAAAGCAATTATCAATCATTGAAATTAATAATTAATTGTAAAGGTTTCTTTTTTAATAAGAATACAAGCTCTAAATTATTAACAATGAACAGACAATTAAAAATCTAATAAAACCCAAGAAAAATTTGTAAATTAATAATTTAGGAAACAAAACTATTACTATACAAATAATTTTATGAAATATATTGAAATATAAATTAATTTCAGAGAAGGACGAGAGAGTCCGTAAATGCATTTGAACGCCAAGTGATCAACCTCGGTTATGAAATAAATTCTAATATTAAAATATTGATTATATCTATTTTGAGTTTTCTACTAGGACTAAATAAAAACAATGTTGAATATTAAATCAGTTCTTAAATAGAATTAAATATTATTTCAAATCGCTATAGATTAGGTTGTTAATACAATATTATATATCACAATTGTTGTTAGCGATAACTAAACAAATTAATCAAGCTTAGATCTATAAATAGCTATAATTTTCATTGGAGTTGTGCAAGGGCTTTCCTTGTGGAAATTAGACGTTATAGCGTCTTTTAATGGACGTGATAGGTCACATTAATTTTAAATACAATACTTTAGTGAATTTAATTCCTTGATTGCTATCTGATATAACCAATTTTTTTGTTAACATGTTGAAGATTTATTAGTTTCGAGATAAATTATCGGTTCTTATTGCCTTATTAATTTGTATTATAATTGTGAAAATTATATTTTATTTTGTCTCATATACATGTTTTGTTGAAGTAAATGATTAGTTATTATTGGTAAATTTGCTATACTTTATATTATAATTTATTTACATCCCTTCATTAATTCCTTCCAATGTGTGAAATATCAATGTGTTTGAATTATAGTTTCTAAAATTGTTGTTTTGCAAATCTAAAAATAAAATAAAGTAAAAAAATAAATTCTATTGATAAAAAATATTTCAACTCTCGCTTAGGCGGCATTAGAAATGGAGTTGTAGTAAATCACATAATTGTTTGAATATATGGTTTTATCCCCCAGTTTATATAAATTTTTTATCTTTCTCTTTTTTGGGGTTTTTAAACTCCAAATTTCAGCAGCCATTTCTGGTGTTAACCAATCATTAAAAAATCAATTTAGTATGCACCTTTATGAGATAGAATATACTACAATTAAAAAAAATAAAAATAACAATTTAAAGATTTGAGCATTGCTTAAGAGCAAAAAAATAAAAAAAACTGGACCAGATGATCAATAAAATTTTAAATTCGTTAATAAATAATAGATCAATTATGTAATTAGACAAAAATAATTCTAATTTACGTTACTAGATCATTAAAAATTAATAGTTTTGATATATATGTAGACAAATATAAATGAAATAATAAAAAAAATTTAACAGTTTGTGCGTTCTAAAATATGCGTCGACAACGACAACAAAAAATCAGTATTGTTTATTGCCAAATTAATATATTGATGCTGTATATCGCTGCGCCAAGCATAAATTGTTTTCCAAACAAAAATAAGCTTCGAACATAAAAAAATGTATAAATAAAAAAACAAAAAGATTACAGAAACTGGTTTTTTCGGGCCAGCAATAACACTGTGGAGAGAAGGAAGACTGGTAGGCATTAAAATAGCATGCATCTAAGAAATTTTAACCATTTAATAAAATTATATCTTGCCTTATATTTAAATACACTAATATCATTTATTAGTTATTATTAATCATATTTCTTTTTGATAATGGTAACCAGTTTCGAGATCAGCACGTGCCTTTGACTTTATCCGTGTCTTAGTCGAAAATAATGCAATACTTTTGCAACAAAATGTTATTTTATTCGATAGTTTATGGCATAGTTTTGCTTTTAATAAAAAATTTATAAGCATAATTGTTTTGGTAATGAATTATTGATGTCATTAAGATATCATAATTAGTTAATAGTAAAAATACGTAAATTAAAGCTTTGCCGATAGTTTCAATTCAATTAAATTTTTTATTTATTAAATTTTTTAAAATTAATATTGTTATGCTATTGCACATCATCAACAAAATTGTACTATTTTATGGTGTAATAATTCATTTTAGTGAATAATTCTTAAATTATTTTATCAAATTAAAATTTGAGATAATTTAATTTAAAATATTTACACTTAACGCTTTTTAAGATTTATTAAAAGCTTAGGCGGCGGTAAAAGAATTTTACGGGCTGATCAAGACAGTTTGTGATATGTAGTTTTTTGATTTTTTAATTAATTTTTTAACAACATTCAAATACGATTATATTGGTTCTAGTCGACTTAACGCGTCCCATGAAGGTTTACGCGTCCCAAAGACTTTTACGCGTCCCATGAAAGTTTACGCGTCCCATCACGGTTTACGCGTCCCAACGTATTTTTACGCGTCCCAAGAATTTAAGGTGTCCCAACACATTCTTGTGACGAAAATTGGATCAAAAAAGTATCCAAACTACTCAATTCACAATTTTAAAACAAGGTTAAAGCACATATATAGAACCACACCTGCTGTGTTAACTACTAATTTCCACAAATTTTGACTAAAAGGTTGTCCTTTGAGGAGCCATAACTTTTGACAGAGTCGTTTTCGCGCAAAAATCTTTATAGATTCGTGGTCAGCTCGATACGAGACATCGATTGGTATATGAGTTGACGCATTTTGAATGTTTTACCTAAACTCTATTTTAGTTGGTTGGGACGCGTAAACATCCATGGGACGCGTAAAAGTGTTTTGGGACGCGTAAACTTTCATGGGACGCGTAAAAATGTTTTGGGACGCGTAAACTTTCATGGGACGCGTAAAGTCGACTAGAACCATTATATTTACTAAATAATGGTGCCAACGCGATAAAAAAACTTTCATAACATTTAAGAATTGCAACCCTATTTAGCAATACATCACGCTTTCATATATAATTAGTATTAACCCCCGCATTTAAAATGCTGCAAAAGTTCAGTTCTATAGAAAAGCGCTTTAGCGATTAGATTTTATTTTGTTTGCATTGGATGTAAAGTTAAAGTCTATAACTTTAATGTAATAATTATGGTAAAAAGTTTAATGGAATGTGTAATATTAACATTAAAGTTGTGTGACTGTCAATTAAACTTTCAATTGGATATTTTTTTTACAATTGCTTAATTATTTCCAATAAAATCAGCAAAATTTTTATTATCATTGAACTTCATTTTATGCTTTTGATCATTATTAAAAGTTTGAATTAATTAATATTAAGTTTTGGAATAAATGCTTCGTGTGAGCCCTCTTTTGTGATTATTTTTCAAAATTTTGTTTTTAACCTTTGATATTTGAATTTAATCATTTATTTAATACAATAAAGTAAAATTGGTAAAAATAAAAATGGAACCCCTTTAAATTATTACTTTTCTTTGTTTTGCATTAGGGTTTATTTATATTACAGGGGTATTATATTCTACTATTAATTAAAAGTTGCAATTTTAAGTTCAAGAATATTAGGTTAAATTTAAAAACTTTTTCGTTGGTGTGTGAGTGAATCAAAATAGTAGGGAAAAAATCTTTTCTGAATACTAGATGGTCGCTCTTGAATCCTGTTCTGTTTTTGATTTCTTATTATTTTTTGTTTAATGCATCAATATAATATTTAATAACATATATATAATTTTTTATATCCACGCATATTAAATAATATATATATTATTACTTTATCAATTCTTTCCAATTTTTTGTATTTTGCTTTCCGGGCTTGCTAGTCAAAAATTCACCATTCATTGCAAGTTAATCCAGACCATTTTGTGAATAAACAAATAAAACCCCTCAGATTTTAAATAATTATTTATTAGGCTTAAAGATTTTAATTTATAATTCTTTCTGTAAATTTCCGATACAACAATTATTAAATTATTGTTTCAGTGATCATTACGATTTAGGCCAAAAAGATAAAATTGTAATTTTAAGCATTTAAATTTCACCACTTTTAACCCCTTTTCTTCATGCCCACGATATGGGCAAACTGCTTGATTGTTGTCATCATTTGCTAAGTAAAAGTTTTATTCAATCACAAGTCCAGAATTAGGATTAGCTTCATTCAACAAGACAAGGAATATCATGAATATTTTGTCAACCCTTTTCCTTTTAAAAGCTTTCTATATTTTTTATTTGTTTATTTTTTTCTGGTTAAAAAAAATTTTATTAGCGTTATTTGACGTAATTATTTATTTATAATCTTTTGTAAATCTATTAATAATATGTATTGTAGACATACATAACAAAGAAGGTGAAATGCGAGAGATTAAGACACAAATTTTAACATGTCAGAAACTGGGTTTAAGTAAATCAGACAATCATTTTTAAAAAACGTTTGAATGACTGTAATTATAATTATAATTTTCTTATAATCGTATTAAGTAATTTTTAGTTTTTTTCCCATGTTGAAGTCGGAGCGAAATGTAAAATCTGCCCTTTGTTGTCAATAAAAAATAGTTTTGTTACAAAAATTAAGTGAGTTGTTTTTCAAAGTTTTTGGTATTATTTTTTGCAAAATATTCATTAATTGATTAAATTTAATTTTTATATCATCTATTTTAAATTTAAAAAATTTTTGACCACAACAATTCACTCCAAATATCGTCTTTTTTAGGCTTAGTGTAGTAATGTTTTAATTTAATTAGACGGATAAAATATTTAAAAATGTTAAGTTGTTCTTTAATTCTAGTTTTATAGAACTTTTAATTTAAATTAAAAATTATATAACGAATGCAATTTTTATATTATATTTTTGTTATTGACTTGGGTATTGGTCTCCCGGGTGGAAAAGTCTTAATTAAAGAATTCATAAAATGCTTAATTACTATTTATGCTTCCACGATGTGCTGAAATTGAAATCTCATCTGAATCATACTTAAATATAACTTTTTAATGTTTATTTATTTTATGCATTAGCATTTTTGTTAAAAAGTGATTTTTAGTGATTTTTAAATATGGCACCACAAAAACAACAAATTTATGAACGGAAATTTTAGTTTAGGATGTTTTGTTTTAATCATCAAACTTAGGCGCCGCGCGTATTAAAATTAATTTATTAGTTAAAATTTGCCTTCTTCATTCTGATTCTGTCAACAAACTTTCTGTTAGAATTTTATTTATTAAAATTAATTTTTTAATAATCAATATTAATTTGGTTACATTTTTTTCATTAAAAATTCTTATTTATTCGTACATCATAAAATACAAATTAAACTTAATTTAAATAATACAAACTGTAAACTTTTTGTTGATGCATGCTGATATAGTGCCATGAATATTGTTTTATGTCAATAAAATAAAATGATTGGACTTATATAAATCGGTGTCGGCCATTGACAAAATTTGACACTGAAACAACTAATAAAATTATTTGTTAATTTGTATTTAGAGACTAATATTGGAATGATAAACAAATATTTGGCTTATAATAGAACTTGTTGATATAGAATTTCTTATTAATTGTTTAAATTTTAAAGGCAACTTTATCTTTTATAATGGCGTAAATATTTATTTTATTTAATACAAGTTACGTATAAATATTTAATTTTATTTACATAATCATTTCAGTCAATAGATAAAAGTTTAATTATTATTTTTTAATTTTATGTAAATTAGATAAATTTTTTTTAAAATTTAATTTTATATTTGATAGAGTCTGCAAAAAATGATATCATTATGGTATGCGATAAAAAAAGCTTTAATACAATGACATATATAACGTCTTGCCAATTTAGCTTATAATAGAGTTTGCTCCTATGACATCTACGCCGATTATCGTCCTAAAATGGAACATCAGACAACCAAAATTTTTATTATAGTTTACTATTTAAATTACCAATTCACTAGTCACATTTATTTTTATAACAAAAATTTTTTTTTTGTCAATATCTAAATTCAAAATTTCGATTACATTTGTTTGTAAAATCTTTTAATTTTTTTATTCAATTTGTAAAAGAAACGTTTAATTTAACAAATATTCCGTCTGAAATCTCTCATTGGTAAATCTGCAAAATTTCTGTTAATCTTCCGCTTCTTCAATGAAATTTTTGTATATTTCATAAATAAAAAAGTTTGTTTACATCTCTTTAAAATAAATCTTTAATTAATTTAAATAATAAAAAATCAATTTTAAATTTATTATCTCAAAAATTATAATTGGCAGTAAGCGTATTGTTTTGCAAAGTTATTTTTATAATAATTTGTTTTCAATTCAATTTTACTAAGTGTAGTAATAAATTTTAAACGTTTGTTTGAAATCAAAATTGTTTTTATGGAAGAAAAGAGAGTAAATTGTATTATTAAACAACGTAATCACAATTATGATAAATAGTATTGTTTACTCAATTAAATTTTATTTTACATAAAGTTTTTGAAACAATATTTTGATAAGTTGAATATTTTCAGTTAAAATATTTGCCTTTGAACATTTTGATTTCACAATTTAATAAAAATCTTTATCAATGTGTATTTTTTAAAATCATTGCTTTCTTTTGAATAATCATTTCATAATTATTAATTTTTAAAAAATTTGGTGCGGACAATTTTTTTAACATTTCTGTTAGAGTTTTATTCCGATTGTCTCATATTTAAATTTGTTGATCTCATGATTGTCTCCGAATTTCAGCATCACGTTGGCCTTCATAATGGAATTAATATTAACAAAATGTATAATTTATTTTAAAAACTCTATTTTATATTTGAATTTAATATTTATTAAATACATTAATTTTAATAGATTTAAAAATAAAATCTGCTCGTGTTTTAAGCTTAGTAATGTAAAATTAATTAATCGTTTATTTTTGAGTTCATTTTAATTAAACTTTTTGTTATTAATTAATAAAATTATCATATAATTCTTAAACAATTTAAACATAATTTTTACAAGTTCACGAAATTATTAATTAGTTGTCGTCGCCGACGTTGATTTGTAAGTACTCATTGAAGTCGATCTGCAATCTGAGTTGCGCAAAGTGCCTGTCTAAATCTTTACAAATAGCAAAAAGCATTCCTTATTTTTTTGATTTTAAAATAATTGTATTTATGAATTTTACAATTTAACTAACTTTTTTCGCTCTCCAAATATTCTAATTATCGTCTTTTGACCCTTCATTCCATCTTTTTTAAAGCTTTACTTATGATTTTGAAAATATTGCAGACTCTTCATTTATTTTCTATAATACCAAATAAAAAAGGTTTGTTTTTTAATTAAACTTTTTTAATCAATTTTTTATTATTTTTCTTCAGGAAAATATCAATAAAATGTTTGCATTGTAGCTAAAAAACAGAAAATTTGCCATTATTTAATAATGTCAATAAAGAATTAATTTTTCTATAAATCGCAATAATATTAATAAATTAAGAAAATCCTCCTCTTCTCCAATCAAGTGAGTCATGGCTCAATTGGCATATTTATTTTTTCTAATTATTATTTCCAAATTTTTTGGCAGTGATGCTGTCAAAATATAATTTAGGTATTTTAAAAAGATAAACGATATAATGAGTACGAAAGTATATGCTTTATATTATGAATTATTTAGAACTCTTGCCGTTATATTTAAATTTTGTTTTCTGTTATTGTTGTTGAAATTAAACGCTAAGTACTTTTGTTTTATCTTATTTGGACCAAAATAATTTACATAATTATTTTATTTGTGATTCAATGAAATAAGCTCAATTTATTATTTAAATATTAATGTTAATTAATTGGCGTAAATTATTTATTAATGCCGGTTTTTATTGGTCTACGCTCTTGTAAAAGCTTAAAAATATTAATTAGCATAGTTAGAATTTACGCTTGAAAATTCATAAACTTCATTAAAAAGAAATCACAATATGTTCACTGATGCCAATAATGCTTTCAATTTTAAAAATTTGCATAAATTGAATAATTTGTTGCTAACAAATTTGCAAGTAAGCAGTCTTAATTAAATTACAAATTCTGGAAAACAACTATCTTTAAGAAATTTAATTTAAAAAAGCCAAGAAAAAATAAGTATAACTTGCGAGAGAAATTTGATGTGTGCTAAGCGTATTTGTTCTACTCCAACATGGTGGGATACTACATTATATTCGGTATCGCCCTAGCCCGGTTATCAATCGAGTTTAAAGATTAAATGAAATGAAAAATCATTTAGCTATCTATAAAATACGAAAAAATAAATTGAGCGTGAATCGATTATTGACGCATCTAGAACTAATAAAAAATAAGGTAAAGAAAGTTTAAATAATATTTCAATAACTTTTTGTGAAAGCAATTCATAGATGGCGCCGTGTGACAAAAATTTTGATAACGTGTACAACTCATTTTATTCATTAAATAAAGTTCAGAACAGAAAAGTATTTTGATATAATTTTTTTATCGCCTCGAATAAAATATAAATAATCAAGGTTTTAAACTTCATTTCTATCCACTTTCAGAGGTGATTTCCGATGGGTTCAGGCCACGTTATAATTTTGTTTGTTGCCTATCTTTTTTGTTTTTGTCGACCCAGTTCCGAATCAAACTTTATAGCGACTGTAATTATAAATAATTGGCCCATCAGTGTATATATTTAACATTATATATTAATATACATTTAATAATGGTGTTTATGCAAAATAATGCAAAAGTTTTACATTTTTTAAATTTTTATATTAAGTATTATCAGCTGCCCGGATAGACCAGCCAGTTTCCTCAATTCACTCTTTTCATTTAGTGGTAATTTCAAATCTAACGCTTGATTAATAATATGGAACTTTAAAAAGAAATATATTTTTTTAATACAAATTGAATCAACTTACTAAATATCTCAACATTCCAGTTCTAATTAAAAAATATTTAAAAGAAATACAATTATGAAAAATAAAAAATTAATAAATAAATGCAATGAACAAATAATGATAAAAATGCAATATCGGATACAAAATAATTATAATGCCAGTAAGACAGCAAATTTAATTAAAATAAATTTTAAAATTTTATTGCTACGAATGAGTAAAATATTAATTTGGAAAATAAGCCAAATTCTTAAGTATGCAATATTTAAACTAAAAAAAGCCCTTGATGATCATTTCAGGCTCAAATAAATATTCCAAAATAATTCGAATATCTAATCAACTAATTAATCATCGCAGCAATGATGCAGAGGTAGAGGGGGACACCACTGACTGGTTAGAGGAGCTTGCATAATAATTGCATTGAAAATCTAAAATAATTATATAATCCAGCATTTTGTATTACAAAATATAATTTTTTTAATGAAAGGTCAACTGAATACATCATCCCAAATTCTATATAAAAGCATATAGCATCTGTAGATATTTATTGGCAGCCAATTTTATAAAGTAATTATATTGATAAGACAAACATTAAAAATAATTAAAAATTTATATTAAATTGTTGAAGAATCAAAACAATTAAAGTTACCTCTTTACTTAAATGTATATGGAATAAATAATAATAGTGTTAAGCAAGAATAAACTAATTTCTTACCGATTGATGCATCTCACCTAATTACATAGACCAACTCCAGGTTCAAAAAATAATATAAATTTTCATAAAACAAATACAATATTACATTGAATACAAATCCAATATAGATGTCCGACTAACTTTTATTTTCCAACACTCTTCAATCGTCATTTATTTTATATAAATGTTTTAAAAAGTGCCTTATGATAATTTCTTGTAAAAAACGTCCCATCGATGAATACACAAAAATATTGCAATGTAAAAAAATATATAAATTTCATTAACATATTGATGCTTAAATTTTTAATAAAGAAAATTGTTGATTTTTCATATGAACTAAATACTTTTAATAGTTCATATTTAATTAAATGTATTCAATATAAATAAAATATACATAATTTGATCAGTGTTAAGCACAAGAATAGTTTAAGCATTTTAGAATTTTTAAATAAGCCGTCGTTTTTTCAATACGAAGGTCAATCAACCTTGGACGCGACGAATGCCTGTTGGAGCACAGTAACCCTCACACCAAGCTGAGAATGAAGTTTAATGATAAGTGACTAAAACTAATAAAGAAAAGAAAAAACTCCTTCAAAAAAAATGTTTTAATACGAGTAAATAAAAAATAATTTTCAATTTTCTTTGTTGGAATTGACTATTATTTTTAAATTTGTTTAAGATTCGGATTTATTTTCAAATAATTATTACCATCCTACTTTATCAATGAAAACTTTATCACACAACTAACTATGCATTTTATTAATATAATACTAACAATATAACTCGTGAAAGACAAAAGATAATGATGCATTCAAAAATTTCAATACTTTTTTCTAATTAGTAATATTAAAATATTATTTCTTTGGTAATATTTTTGCAATTTATTTTAATTTAAGTGCTTTAAAATATTGTTAATGTTTTTTCTTGAGTATGGGATACTGTGAATTTTTTTCTTGAGATTTTTAAATATTAATTAAATTTTTTTTGTAATGAAGTTTTGTCAACCAATGGCGGTGGACAAGGCACGACGTTCCGCAGAGGAGTAGATCAGACGGGGCATGGTAGGCGGAGAAACTAGCTCTAAAGAGGGCTGTTTTGGCCAGCGCAAAATTCCATTTTTATTGTATTTAAAATATTTTATTCATTTTGTATACTTTTAACAGTTTATGAATAAATTCGTTTATATAAAATTAATTAGAGTTTTTTCAAACAAAAAGAAAAACTTAAACGTTAAAATATTTAATATATATATAGTAATTTAATGACTTTTTTGAAATATTAAGCCTAACTAAAAAACTGCTCGTGTTTATGTTATATAATAAGATAATGAAATGAATATTAAATTAATAATTATTTTTTTTTTAATTAGTCAGTTTTATTTAAATCCATTTAGTTCATTATTTTATTGCGGGAGGACCATCTGTTTAATTCCAGATTCTTTTGTCTTATTAAAGTTTTATTAAGATTTTGTGGAAATATTTCAAACCCATTTTGTTTTCTCAATAAATCCTTTTCATTGTAAATATAACGTTTAATGAAAAAGAGCGCATTGCATTATTTTGACATCGGATTTTTTATGTTCTTCTCTAATCCAATTCTTTTTTACTTATTCATATAAAGAATTCCATTTGTTTTCATCTAAATCTTTTTTTAATAAATATTTTAATACTAATATTTACAATTATTGGTAAACATTTATCTTTAAAGTTGAATCTTATTTCCATACAAATCTATCATTTATTTTTGCAGAACTCATTAATGCGAATGCGGATCATTTCATTGTTGGTATTGTATAAGAATTCTAATTAACCAAGGCTGGCCGGGGGCATTTATACATATTTTATTTAGCTTGATTAATATTTTGTATTTTTAATAACAAAATTAATATATGAATTAATTCGAACTTTTCTCTTTTAATTGGGACATCTGGGTACTTTTTGTATTTATTATTTTAAGGAAATAAAACAGGTAGGACTTTTAATTCATATAAATGTGTCATTTTAATCAGACATCAGTAAGTTATTTTTTAAATAATTATTTAATTTAAATATACCTTAACTCTAATAAGCAAGTCATCACAATTACAATTTTTGTAAATGTCGATAACTCAGGTTAGTTATTATTGTTTTAATTTATACATTTTTGGTGCTTCGTTTATTATTTATATTGATAGTTAAAAGCTGCTGAACTACAATGAAAAAATAATCAGAATCATATATTTTCGGTCTGATTGTTCTGAATTTGATTATTGCTTTTTTCTTTAATACAAGTTTAATTAAAAATAAATTTATTTTGCCTTTTGACATGTTAACTTTTCGAGTTTACAGAGCAATGTGGTTTTCTAATTTGGGTTTTTGAATTAAATCCTTTTAATTTATTTCTCGATAGGGTCAAACGAACTACTTATTATTGCTTAAATTCATTAAGTTCTAATTTGATTCCTTGCTAGCATAGTCGCTCAGAAGTGTTGAAATTAAGGTGTTTATTCAGTTCGTCAATGATTAAATGGAATGAAGAAAAGCTTCAAAGTTCAGAATATAAGCCGATATTGTTTATATAATTTAATTTAATATTGCTATACATATTTTCAATTTCTTGACCAATTTATTATTTTAGCTAACAATTTGATTATTTTTGTTATATTTCTATATTTGCGTCTGATGTTGAAAAGTTTTTGTTTGTAAATGATAAAGGAAAAAAATTATTCAAAATGATTCGTCTTGATCAGAGGTTGGCGAAATTTCGTTTGTTTCGTGTTTTTCGTTACTTTTTG